>SWBL01000104.1:0-147346 GCA_024195585.1 Aureobasidium sp. EXF-3400
TACGTCTCCTTCGGTCATGGCAATCCAGAGGGTCATGGGAGACCAGCCGTGCTCGTCCGAGGTGGCCCTAGCACCAAAGCAAGCAGCAGCGACTTCCATTTCGACCGAGTCAGGAGAGAAGCCCTTGCTGGTGCCGTACTTGGAAGCGGAGAAGTCCTGATCGGCAGATGTAGCATTTGCGAGCTTCTTCAAGTCGAGAGCGAGCTCTGGCTCATCGAAGGATGCGCGCGAATCACGGTTGAGCTCCCACAGACGCACGCAAGCATCTTTTGTAACGGTGACCAAGCAGCTACCCATGTGGCCTAGAGGGTGCCACAGTGCAGAGACGACGGGGGCTTGCTCAAGCACATGTGCTGTTGGGCCCAGTTGGAAAGTCTTGATGCGCAGAGGAGAGGGATCCTGAACGGAGAGGTGTGATGGATCGGGCAGGACGGCGATGTGGACAGTGTGCTCGGTGAGGATTGCGAGGTAGTCGCCATGGGGGGAGACGACGAGCTGCTTGATCTGGGCTGCGACGGGCGTCTTGAGGACTCTGTAGGATTGATGGTCGTTGTCTTGGTCGGCGTCCTTCAGAGAGACGAGGTCAGACCAGCGGATCTCATTGCCGACCAGGACAAAGATCTCGGTGCCGCGGTGGGCAATGGTTCGTGCAGGGCCCGCTGGGTCTGGCTTGTTGGACGAGTTGCGCAAGGCGGCAGGAGCTTTTGTGTCGGCATTGCGCTGGAATAGATCAAAACCCGGTGATGGGGCAGAGAGCCACGACGGAGTGTGGCCGATTACTCTGGCCATGACTTGCGATCGAAGAGAGCAAGAAGCTCCCCTAAGGTGTATGGATAAATGACAACAGTAGTTGTCGTCGTCAGTCGACAAGGAAAGTGCAGCTTGTCGCGAACAAACATTCGCTGCAAACACGCGCATACCATATGAAGCTTGGACCACGTCACTTTGATCCGAGCCTTTCACTTGGGTCTGTTTACTTTGGCTTACCACAACTTTGTCGCAACAGACATTTGTCTCCCAACTATCTATTGCAACCATGGCTGCCAACATCATGTTGCGCACCACGTGCGACCGTCTGGATCGCCCAAGTTCATACACTGTCGCCAAGGTACACTCTCGTCTGCCCACCACGAATGAGTCCCGCTAACTTTATTGCAGAAGCGCCGTAGATACCAGCGCGCTCCCGACGACGACACTCCCCAAGAAAAGACCCCCGAACCCGAAGACAAGCTCAAGGATGCCACCACCCTCTATGTCGGCAACCTCTCTTTCTATACCACCGAGGAGCAGATCCACGAGCTCTTCTCAAAGTGCGGCGAGATCAAGCGCTTGATCATGGGTCTTGACCGTTTCCAAAAGACTCCCTGTGGCTTCTGCTTCGTCGAGTACTACACTCACCAGGACGCTCTCGACTGCCTCAAGTACATTGGCGGCACAAAGCTCGACGAGCGCATCATCCGTACCGATCTCGACGAGGGCTTCAACGAGGGCAGACAGTATGGTCGCGGAAAGAGCGGTGGTCAGGTCAGAGATGAGTACCGTGAAGAGTTTGACCCTGGCAGAGGAGGTTACGGCAGAGCCATCAAGGAAGACTACGATGTCTACAACGACAACTACCGATGATTTACAAACACACGGAGTCCTGGCGTTTTTCTTCTCTGTTTCTTTACCACTTCCAAAAGGCGCTGCCATTTCTCTCCGAGGATCAAGGATCGAGCACGAGCAGCATGCATTTTTCGTATATCATCTAGTTGCCAATACCCACATACACTTCCCACTTCTTGTCTATGTCTGCTTACTGCAAAGCCTGTAGCACCTGCTTTACCCACCACACATGAATTCGAGCATCTCCTGTCAACTCTGGGTGGAAGCTGGTACCAAACACGTTGCCCTGTCTGACGGCCACGATATCGCCCTCCTCTCCCACTTCTCTTGCTGTTGTTTTGTTATCGTTCAGCGCCTTTGCACGACCCGGCAAGCGCGCCATGATCTCAACCTCGCCGATTGACTTCCCACTCGATGCTGCTTTTGAAGGTGCAACCACTGTGTCATCCAACTTTGCTTCCTCTTCTTGCTCGCCAGCTTGTGGCGCCAGAATCTTTTCAACAACAGGGGCTCTGATAAAGACACTGCGGAATGGCTTGTTGCTGGTTGCAAAAGCCTCACCGCCCGCGTCGACCAAGAAGGGCAAATCCAATGCCGCCTCAAAGCTCTCAACCTGACGACCAAAGTGGTTGCGGTTGACACGCACATCCAAGCCTCCAATCAACTCTTGTCCAGTTTGCTTTGTGCGGTTGGCAGACTCGGCGAGCAGAATGAGACCTGCACACGTGCCCCAGGTAGGCTTTCTCGACACCTTGACAAAGTCGCGTAGGGGTTCCAAGAGACCGGATCGTGCGGCAACGAGTGAGATTGTGGTGCTTTCACCGCCAGGGAGGACTAGAGCGGCGCATGACTGTAGTTGTTCGACAGTGCGGACTTCGATGAATTGCCACTTTCGTGGTGTCGCGTTGTCTTCTGAATCAATGTAATCGGCCGCTTGTTGTAGAAGTTGGATGTGCTCGCTGAAGGCACCTTGCAGCGCTAAGACTCCGATGGTGATTTCGCTCATGGTTGCTGTGATTGATTGCTTGAGGGTGACACATGCGAGAAAGTTGGCGATGACACATTTCTTATCGATAAGAGTTAGACTCACCGCCTTCATCGGCCCCACCATACCATCAACCAAACATCTGGAGGTTGGTCTGACAATGTCAGAGTGTCATTTTGCCATATAAGACCCTGAACAGATCTGCTTCACAAAGGACTGTGGACCACAGCTTGAACATGACCGACTCGAATCTCCTAGGATTAACGTGCTGGCTCATCGACACTCGAACACTATGGCCCGGCCAACATATCAAGGACGCTGTTAGTGCTCAAGCACTCTAACGACTCCCATTTGTCTCCCTCTGACCCAACCAGGCTTCTGATATTTTGCATCTTCTATCTAAAGACGAAAGAGACGTGGTGCTAAGGAAAATCTTCATCGTCGATGCTCGAATGTCTCTTGCATCTGCCCTGTTGAAACGACTCTACATCTCAAGAGCCCTAAGCATACCTTGGAAAGATGTAAAGATTGCTCGTAAAGGAGATCCTACGCATGGAAAACCTTGTGCTGTCTTGCCGGATGGTTCCTTTGCGCATATCGACTTTAACGTTTCTCATCAGGCTGGCTTGGTTTCTCTTGTGGGCTGGAATCCACCAGCCGGTCAATCACAATCTGCTCTTGTGGGAACAGATATCGTGTGTGTTAACGAACGAGACGATTACCGTACCATAGATCAAGAAGGCTTTGATGCGTGGATAGACATCTACGAAGACGTATTCTCAGAAGCCGAACGCTGGGACATGAAGTACAATGTCGACTACATCACCCTACTAGACGGCAGAATCATCCAAGGCGATAACCTCGGCCGAGTCGATCGCTGTGTACAACGTAACAAAGACCTCAGTATCTCTCTTCCAACTGGAGAGTCCCATTCCTTCAACAGCGATCTATTAATCGACGCAAAACTCCGCCGCTTCTACAGCTTCTTCTGCTACAAAGAGGCCTACATCAAGCTTGCCGGAGAAGCACTCCTCGCACCTTGGCTCAAAGAACTCGAATTCCAAAACGTCAGAAGTCCAAAGCCAGGAACCGTAGCCAGGTGTTCCACGCACGGAACCTGGGGAGAGAAAGTCAGTGATGTCGAGGTAGTGTTGCATGGCGAGAAAGTCGAGGATGTCAAAATGACTTTACAGGCTTTTGAGGAGAACTTCATGTTGGCTACTGCTGTGCAAGGGTTACAAGGTCTGGAAGCACCGCCGTTTACTAAATTGGATCTGGAGAGTGAGGTTCTTGCTTTTGCGACTTAGAATATTTCGACAAAGCGAACAACCACCTCATGTCTCCCTGTGTGCTAAGATCTGTTACTACCATAGTAATCCCGAGTATAGAAAAGAGCAAAGTGTACACTATCAAAAGGCACGACTCTATTTGAAAATAGAGGCTTGTCCACAGATAGCCGATAAGTTGGGGCTTCTCAATGGGCGCTACCCTATTTCCTGATACTTATCATGCATTTTTACAGCTACATTCATTACATATATTGGCACATGGAAAGTGGCAGACCAGCCCTCCCAGAGCTACATGTGATAGGCTGACAAGGAGTTTGACTGGTTCTTGATTTTTTCTGTATCTATCATGTATTGTTCGTTCTTACAGGTGTGTCTGCATCCATTGAATAGTATGCAACTTGCAGACTGCCTATTTTGACCTTGTTCACACCAGCGATTCACTGTAATCCTTGCATGTGCAGACGCATGGATGTGAGCGCTATCCAACGGGTGTGAAAATACCCGGCAGATACTGGATGCTTAGAGAAACTTCGGGGTTCTTCTGACAGAGGAGTTCTGATCGGCCCAGAACGGAGAACTTCGGTGAGTCTTACCCGTATATTGGTCGATTGAGCCCAGGATTCTGGTTAGAGGTTTCCGAACAGGTAACTGCGGTGTAAGATGTCGTCTTGAGATAAGACTCAGACGTCGTGTATCCTATCAGAGCCAGATCCGTGTGAGCTCCCGCCATTTCTAGAAGTACCTCATGTCGCAGAGGTATCCGGACACCCAAGATTAGCTGCTTGCCGCTATTCATGGAGGTAATCAGAGACCTGAGTCAGAACGCTTCGACGTTTCAATCCGAATATTCAAACCTCAGAGCCGATTATCCAGAGCTCGGTTCAAACGAATGGTTACAAACGCTCTGTTGGTCTCGAAAGGACTTACCGCTATTTGTATCACCTAGCCTTATGTGATAAGCAATTGGTCAAGCCTGAGAATAATACGCTTCTCCCAAACCAAGCAAGGCTTGGCTTGGCTACTTGTCTACAGTCACAGTACTGCAGTTGCAATGATAAGCTGATGTAGGAGCGACAGCAACGACAAAGCAGCCGCTTCAGTGTACCAACAATTGGCCATCCTTCATCCATCGCAAGGAATAGAAAAGCAACAAGTACAAGGCGATAAGCTGATGTGCTTTGTACAGTATCGAAATTGGGGAACGTCACGGGCTATAATGCTTTTTCTTGCTTTGCATCGGACGAAAGGAAGTCAACTGTCAGCCCCCAAAGCAAGGAAACATTCCAGAATCGAAAGATGGTGGTCACAGGGACAATTTTGCGATCGGCTGATGAGAGAGCCTTGGACCCTGAAAAGCCTCGGCCGCGTGCATCCCGCATGCGCGTGCATGCCCATGACGTGCGCCAGCATCCTGTCGCTTTTGTTTGCTGGTTATCTTTTTGTTTTTCGAGATATTCAGGAGGTTTAAGCTCCGAGAAGGCTGTTTGTCGTGATACTTCTGCAACAGCACAGTCATGTCGATGTCAGGGTAGCTTTATCGCGCAGCAAAATGAAAACAGCAGTTGGGAGGAAGGAGTTAAAGAGGGTGATGCATCGTGTGCCCTGCTCCTTGTGTATCCTCTTCCTCTTTGCATTCTTTCTCCTCAAAGGGCAATAAACCCGTTTTCCTCGAATGAGTATAACTGTGATTCATCTTTCACATGCTCAGCCCTACCTCCTAGATCTTAACCCTGTCTCCTCTCTCCTCCTGCCCTCTCCACAATCTCCCACATCATCCTTTTGTCTCCCCACAATCGTGCTCGTGCTCGTGCTCGCCCAGCACATTATCCCGATTCTCCCGTATACCTCGCTGATCTGATATTGCCGCGGCTATATTACCTGTCTCTGGTCTTCCTACGAGACAACCACTACTGTTCTCCTTACCTAGTACCTATCCAAAGGCCATGGATCCACTCATCGCTGCTCAGCGCGTGCTCGAAACGCCAGAACTGCTCGAGATGATACTGGCCGAGCTGCCTCCGTGCCAATTGCTCGTCTCGCAGCGTGTCAACACCCTCTGGCACGATTTGATCTCCAATTCACCCCAACTGCAGCAACTGCTGTTCATGAGACCCTCCTGGCCCAAAGCCAAACCCTTTGATTCACACCTACCCTGCGACGCCAATCGACCCAGCCCACGTCCTAGAAACAACATGATGCTAAGAAGAGTGCTGGGTGGAAGGTACCCAACCTTCACACCTCGGGTAACCAGCCAGAAAGATGAGGAAGAATATGCAGACAAGGGTGTAGAGGCCCCAGACGCCAACCCAGATGACATCAGTAGCATTCCACGATCTGTGAAAACCCCGTCGAGCTACTGGACATGGTAAGGACTGCCTGTCCCTCTTTACACTATGGATGAAGTCCTCGATCTAACCAGAGAGCAGGGACGTCAATGTCATGTACCCTAGCGACAAGCTGCCTACAGACGACACAGCCGTACTGTACGAGAAAGCAAGCTGGCGCCGAATGTACCTGTGTCAACCGCCCTGTACGGAACTATACCTTGCCCGTCGCTGGTGTCGGGCAGCTCGACCAGCAATTGCTTCTGAGGACGGCATCACCATGGAAACGTTCATTGACAAGGCGAACAAGGCTCGCGAGCTCTGGAACCAGCTCTTCATCTCCAGTGATGGTGACTGGCACTTTGAGGGTCCGATGCGAAGCAAGTGATTCGACTGATTGTTGTTCTGACGTATCTGATGAATATACGACTATACCCGGGATGCTGGCGTTACGGTTGAGTTCATGGGTGAGTGTATGTATGATTGGTAACTTCTTCGAATGGCATAACATTGCAATTGTCGTCTTTTCTGATCTACATCCGTGACAAGGATGTGTGGTGTTGTGCATCTGTGATCAGCAACCATGCGCATATGGTTGTCGGTGTCCTGCAGATGGTTATACATGGCCTGTTGTGCGCCGCCTATTGCAACAGATCATTGCACTAATCGGTAAGAGTCGTCTTGTAGATGTGGAGCCGCAGCCGGTCCTAAATTCATGACATATCGTACTTCCGAAACAGGTGGTATCATATGTAAGCTGAGTGGAGCGCCGTGGACAGGCAATTGAAACGCCGTGTATCCCCAATCAAACCCATATGCGCCTTTTATATGCAAATGCAAAGTTTTTGCCTTGACTCGTCTTCTGACCTGTCTGACATCATGCTAACTTTTCCTAGCTCTTTTATGTTGGTCATGAGTCTTCCTCGGGGGCATCCTTGCCATCGGTTGTCTTGATGTCGCCGAAAGCGCTCTTTCCAGCATAAAGCTGTCTGCTCGGGTTGTCTGCGCCGGCCTCAATCTCGACACTGCTAGCAACTGGCTTGTTACCACGGAATCTCTTGCGCATATCGATCAGACCGCGCTTGCATTCTCCGTATCCTTTCTTTAACTGCTGGCATCGAGTGGGCAGGGTATCGACAAGCGGCGGACGAAGGCAATCGGCGGCGCTGTGGCGTTGGACCATGATACAGTCACTCTGTTGCAGACATTCGGCGAGTGCCGCACCTGAAATCAATCAGCCTCTGGAACATTGCGAGATTGATGGATCATGAGCGATGCATACGGATATCCTTGCAAGATGAGGGCATGTTTGCGGTGGTTGGAGCGTTTTGCGCCGGAACAGCAAGCGACAGGGAGAATTGACGGACTGGTCCAAGAGTGACTTGGACTACTACTCAGATCAAGTTGCGTGGATTATTCGATGCGATAGGACCCTCCGGAAGACAGTAGATGGTGCTGATGGGTTGACAATATTTGGTCGACCAACGAGAGATGGGCGAATTATTCCTTGCTCACGTGTCTGGTCGAGAAAGAAACCCCGGACTGCTGCAGACGCACAGACACAAGCTCTCCTTTCACATGCATCCTCCAATGACGTTGATGAAACGACAACGAGTTTCTTGCTGTCTCGAATCGGCCCTGTACCACACGCCCACGACCCAACAGCTTTCTGCAGCCTGCTTTCTCAAAACAACACTGAACGGCATCTCTCTAGTCTGGCCTCCATATCGTGAATCTCATCTGGCACACTCCAACATGCCCAGCATTCCGTTCATCGGGAGGCTGTATCTCCAGGAGTATCTGGCTCTGCTTGGTTCCTTTGTTTTGATTGGCCTGGAAATCATCATTAGAGGCATCACTCTAGCCTTGCCAGGTCCCATTATCCGTTTCTTCTACAATTGCTCGCGTAAAATATTCAACCAACTCTCAGGTGCCCAGGGTCGGAGGTCAAGAAACCGAAAGAAGGCCATCTCGTCCCCTATTGCTCAAGCTTCGGATTTTGTCGAGCTCTGTGAGCTTTTTGGTTACTATGCCGAAGAACACATTGTCCAGACCAAGGACGGCTATCTATTGGGACTTCACCGTCTTGGTTGGAAGCGTGGCGAAGAAGACCAGAAGGTCAACAGCGGAGAAGGTAGCATTCAAAAGAAGGTCGTCTATCTTCACCATGGCCTCATGATGAACAGCGAGGTTTGGGTCTGCTTGACTGAGAAGGAGCGCTGCCTACCCTTTGTTCTCGTCGACCAAGGATACGATGTCTGGCTAGGCAACAACCGTGGCAACAAGTACTCCAAAAAGAATGTTCATCACTCTCCCACGAGTGCTGCCTTCTGGAACTACTCGATTGATCAGTTCGCCTTCCACGACATTCCCGACACTATCGATTACATTCTTGCTACAACGAGTCAAAAATCGCTGTCCTATGTTGGCTTTTCTCAAGGAACTGCTCAGGCCTTCGCGACTCTTTCTATCCACCCTAACCTGAACGAGAAGGTCAATGTCTTTGTTGCGCTTGCACCTGCAATGGCTCCCCCAGGCTTGGCTATGGGAATTGTTAGCAGTTTCATCAAGGCATCGCCAGAGGTCTTGTTCCTGCTTTTCGGTCGCAAGGCTATCCTGAGTAGTACCACCATGTGGCAGGCGTTGCTCTATCCCGGTATCTTCTCATGGGTCATTGACAAGTCTCTGCTGTACCTGTTCGGCTGGCACGCAAAGAACATTACCACATACCAAAAGCTGGCAGCTTATCCGCACTTGTTCTCCTTCAGCAGCACTAAGTCGGTTGTCCATTGGCTTCAAATCATCAGAAACGAGACTTTCCAAATGTTCGACGACGAGGTGCAGGCTCCTCTCTCTATTGCATCTGGCGCAAAGTATTACAAGGTTGCCAAGTATCCTACGCGCAATATCAAGACACCCATTGTCCTTGTCTACGGCGGAAGCGACAGCTTAGTGGATATCAAGGTCATGCTCAAGGAATTACCCAGACATACTGTGGCCAAGGAAATCCCTCATTACGAGCATCTCGACTTCTTGTGGGCTGAAGATGTACACAAATTGGTGATACCACACGTGATCGATGCTTTGGAGACCTACTCTACCGATGCAGGACGCAGAAGCTTGATCTCACCGTTCAGGCCTGCTCGGCCGCAGAGCTTATTGCCTGCATCGCTTCCCAGTTACTCCGAGGGAGAAAGTACATCATGGGACTTCGCGGATACTGACGGCACAAGAGATCAGAAGAAAAGGCTACGAGCCTTTCGAGTAAGCTCACCACGTCGCTCATCGATCAAATCGAGAAACCCCAGTGGCAAAGTTTCGCCAGAACTGGTCAATACCATCTCTCCTGACGCGTCCGCCATCACTGAAAAATCAACAAATTCACGTCCTGAAGGTTGGTGGAGCAGCGACGAAGTTGCAGGTACTACATCTGATCCAGCCACACCTGACACACACAGCCAGCCTGAAAAGCAGCATACCGAAACACCAGATGTGAGCACGCAATCTGAGAAGCAATCTACCCCTAGACGCATGAGTAGGCTTCCTATCGTGCAAAATACTGGTCTAGGTATATCCTCTCCATCACCACCAGCCGTCCCTTCTGCTGTAGCTGCTGCCAGAGCTAACACTGCCTCTCCATCATCGCACAAGTCGAAGCGCAGCGTAGACAGCTTAAGATCCTCAACCGGTGAAGCGAGCTTTGGCGAACATGGCATCACCTTCGGTGCAGGAGGTAAAGGTCTTGTGGCGGAGAGAGTCTTGAGTAAGGAAATTGGGGCTGCGCAGACATTAAAAGCATTGGATGCCGATGGAAACGCTTCGGATTCGAGCAAGAAGCGAAAGGCCAAACAGCAGACCTCGCGTCGATATTAGGTATCTCGATGGGAATGAAAATCTGTTTTGAGTCTGTCATGCTGAACATGCCTTCTTGGGAAAGAGATAGATGTGTATCGTGAATACTGTGTGTAAACAACATTTGTCGTGGCTGAGCTTGCGCTGTAAGATGTTCCTCCGCGCATCGATCGCACTCTGCTTGTCTCTGATCTCTGACTCTCCAGATGTAATCATTCTTACACATCCCCTATGGTCCATGGCAGCCAGGACATGGACATTCTTCCAAAGGCGTAGGTCCTCACTCTGTCCAATCTCGCTCACTTCATTACCCGTGTGACATGCCTATTGTATATGCAAGTCAAGATGCCATAATCTCCATCAAATCACTATGGTCTGATGGTTATCACTGCCATCAATCTAGTCACACAGTTAACTCGATTAGGCAATCACCATAACAAATTCTAATCATCATCTCATTTCGCAGCAACTTTGATCGTTGGTCTCTTTGGTATAGCCCCTCTGTGGAAAGGGGTCTAGTCACTAACAAGAAGGCTGGAGGAGAAGAAGGAGGTTGGTGGGTAGGAGAGAGGGATGTAACAAATTGTGGAGGTGAGCAATAACATCTATACCATCAGACCTGTGGTTTCTTTTTGCTTGAATGGGAAAATGTTTTCAACTGAGCGACTCAGAAGCTCAAGACCCAAGCGTCATCCAAACGCTTGTTATCCTCTGCCAGACCTCCTTGCACGATGATGCCTTCCTTGCCCTCAATCTTGAAGACATCAGCAGCAAACCACCCTCTGGGTTGTGGTACCTCTGCACCCTCCTCCGTGACAATTTTGCTCCACTTCTTGGTCTCAATATCCCAGAGCCATGCATCAGGTAACATGTTTCCGGCACCAGCATGACCCAAAGCACTCGGGTCACTCTCTCCAAATGCAGTGATCAGGGATGGTCTGCCCTGTACGTCGATGGCCAGGAGAGTGCCTACGCTTCTGCAACCAGGACCTTCGTGGCCATCGGGTGAGAAGGTATGGGTACTCCATTTGTCGGATGCGATATCGTAGATGTCAATTTCACCGCCTAATTCGTGTTTTCCATCAAATCCGCCCATGCGATATAGCTTCCCATCCGAGAACGTAATCGAGGTACCTCCTCTGGGAGAACCTGGTGCAGAAGCCAACTGCTTCCACTTCCTCTCTTTAACTTCAAAGGCCCAGAGATCTGACAAGCGACCAGAAGCGGGACATCCTGCATGCAGATAGAGAGTTGTTTTGCCATCAGAGGTCATGCAATGGTAGCTTCTAGGCTCCGGCGTTGGTTGCGAGTCGTCGGTTGGCGAGATCTCATGCCAATCCACACCATCAGCATCGGAAAAGCAGAATTGCCAGAGCTTGCCTTGTTCATCAATCGGTGCCATATCCACACCACCGCGACCGGAAAAATAGTAAATCTTGCCATCGACGACGGCGCTGGCAGTGCCTACGCGTGCCAAGGGCAATCCACCGGCATTCTCGGACGTTTTGTCGGAGTCATTGCCATAGGTTTGGAGAGGCCATGAATTGGGCTTTGGATTGATCCTGAGGATTTGCACGTCGTTGTCGCGAGGTTCGCGGGGACGAAGCTCGCCGCCGAAAATCAAGGCGCGTTCGCCGAGGGTTGAGAGGGTTTGGGATGAGCGTTGGAGAAGTGGATTCCTGTGCACGAGTTTCCAGGTGCCACGAGTAGTCGCCATGATTGTATCTTGTGCGGTAATATTTACAGAGATGGCAAGGAAAGAGAGATTGAGCTCGAGTTCCCCAGAAGTTCATGCGGTTTCCCGCTTGAATGTCACTGCCTCCTCACTGACCCCAACGTTAGGGCTTGCCTCGAAGCACCTTGATGGCCAAGACGGCTCGCTCAGAGGAAAGAGCATTTCTTGAACTTCGACAAGAAGTCACGAGTTTCAACACAAGATAAAGCTAGCGATTGCGCTCTTCAAAGATACGATTGACTTCCAGTGCGTGTGGACAACATGTTAGAAGCTGGTACTCATATATGTATTGTGACAGGGTGGTAGTGTCAGCAAGCTCAATTGGGTTGCATCAACTTGATTGAACAGCTTGTCTCAATATGACTCTTGTGGCATGGCTGAAAGCCTGTACTTCTGCTTGGTCATCGTTGCTGGTTTCTGCGCAACTTCAAGCTTTGTAATAAATCAATCAATATGCTAACAAATATGTGTTATGTTGTCGATCAGTTTTGAAATTCAGCTTACCAACAAATCGATTCGAGGCGTACAGGGTCAATTTGGTGAAACAACCCAACCTGTTCGGAAGTTGAGCTTACAAACCTTGGGGAAACTACAGATGGAGGATGAAGATACTGCGGGATATAGCGAAACCGTGGGTATTTGAAGAAGTATAAATTAGGCGCTGCCGCAGCTATCCGGCTTCTTTGTGCGTCGTCATCAAACTTTCCCCTCCTCTAGAACGCTCAAGCGATAGAATCACATTGACAGCTCTGTCGCATCAAAACCACCGAAGCTATCATGACATCCGCACCCACCTCACCCACCATCATCTGGCCAGAGAAGTTCCTTCCCGGCCTGACGGACAATTTTGTCAGCAATGAGACAATTGTGAAGGGGCTCTCCGCAACGGACATTTGGAAGTACCTCGCCGACATCACCAAATGGGAAACTTACTACTGGAACTGCTCACAAATCACACCCCCAGAATCTGGACCATTCTTGAAGAAAGGCGACAAGTTCAGCTTCTCGACCTTCGGTCTTCCGCCTTTGCCTTCCGAGGTCTACGAATCAGTCAAGCCTTCAAAGACGGAGGTCGGTCGTATTGCTTGGCGAGCTGGATCCGATGGAGACGGCGACGAGGATAAGGCTGTTGATGTCTACCATGCTTGGGTCATTGAAGACCTTGATCATGATCGTGTCAGAATCCTGACGCAGGAGTCGCAGATTGGCAAGCCGGCTGCAGAATTCTCAACCAAGAGGCCCAACCCTATGCTTAATGGACATCAGGACTGGCTGGATGGCCTCGTCAAGGCTGCGAGAGAAGGAAAGTAGGCCTGAAGATGCAGGCAACACTGGGCAGCACTTTCAGCTTTGTCGCTCTTGTATGCGGCTCTGTTATCCTTTTGGTGCGCCAAAGAGTGTAATGTCAAAACCTCTAGAAGACACAATATTTTCGGTATCGATTGTCCCCGTAGCAAATCCACTTACGATTTCTCTCATGGCCACATCCTTGATTCTGAGAATGATTGCATTTCCATCGCTCACACTATTCTTATGTGTCGTTCGTGAGATTGTGACAGTCTTCGGGGTGTGGGAAGAATGTAAAAAAGTTGATCAACAGAGGTGATAATCACCCAGTTCCGGGCTTCCGAACAAAATGACCACGTTCGTCATTCGTCTCGTGCTGCTTGCTTTGTTGCCTTGAACAAGAATCTACGAAGCGGCGACGATCTCAAGCTGTACCCGAAACATGGCGACCGAGGTTGTCAAAATGCGAGGTTCTGGCGGAGATACCTATTGTTTGGTGCCATCGTGTAGAGGGCAAGAAATGCCGCCAATGCAACAATGCTGCTCTGTACTTACGATGATCGGTCGTGCTTTAAGCGACAATCTCCAGCTCTATGCCGTCGGCCAGGTGTGAATAGGCTGGATTTCACTCTAGGATCATGTCTCCGGCTTCTCCATATCGTCTTGTCCTTTGCATGGTGTGATATCTCAGGGCCCATCTTTAGTCCCGGGGTTCCTGCAGCAGCGACTGGAGTATTCTCTGGAGCTCCGCACCAGAGAACACTTCTGGTCTCCTTCCTCCGAGGTTGTTCGAGCAGAAGATCATATGGCTCCGCGGATATCTGGAGACCCAGAGTCGGGGTTCGGTGATGAAGGGTAGTGGGAGAAACCCCGTATCAGGGCCCATAATTCTCTTCAAAGGATGTGGGTGGGCCTGTGGTCGGCATCAGCTCGGTGAAAAGACGTCAGTGGTTTTGGAATTTGAAGCGACATCCGGGGTGTTGAGACCAACATCTTTTCCCATGAGTACAAGTCGCAAAGGCGAACCCGTCGCGAATACCCATTGACAGGCTCTAAAAAACACTGCAAAGGATTTTTTCAAACGCCATGTAAAAGATACTCAGAGATTGAGGGTCTTCGGATACGTGACTCCGATCCCAGAATCGATGCCTCGATCGTTGCACCCAAAATCCTTCCCTGTTAGCGACAGTTGACCATTTTTGCCTGACATCAATTCGGGGTACTATCCGGAAGGCTGATCTTCGCAGCTTTATTTATCACTACCTTACTCAACACAGTAGAAACTAAACCCATTCGAACGGCTTTTCAAGACGTTTGATATCATTGCCCAGACATTTCCCTGTAGAAAGTGACATCACTTCCATCTGCAGAGGTTGCGAATCACAAACATACACCGCATAGACCCTTCCGAGCGGCCTTCTCCTCATCGTTGACATCCCAACCTTCAGAGTGGATCTTTTCTCCAACATTTTTTTTCGCCGCACGTCATGGCTGTGGAACCCGGGGCTCGTTTGTCCACTGCTGAGGACTCGTACATAAACATAGCAATAGCCATGTATCCTATTATCTCGTAGAATTCACGCTATTTGGCAAACTTCAATCATGACGGACGTACGGCCAGAGCAAAAGTACGACCCGAGTCGCGACCTTAGTGGAAACAACTCAGAAAAGGACGATGAAACAACACGCAGCCCCACCCCTGTCGGCGAACAAAATGAGAAGGCTCCTGTCGATGCTCAAGGACGAAGGGAACTGAAAGAAACCGATTGCCCCGAGATATTGGCATACGCCTGGCCGACATGGAAGAAGTGGATGTACCTGGCTGGCGTTGCAGGCATCCAGATCTCCATGAACTATAACACTTCGGTCTTTCCTAGTGCCATTACACCTTTGTCGGAGGCTTTCCATATCGGCGCACAAGAAGCAAGAACCGGTCAGATGATCTACCTGGTCCTGTACTCGTTCGGTTGCGAGCTGTGGGCGCCCTGGTCTGAGGAGTTCGGTCGTTGGCCTATCCTCCAGCTTTCCATGTTCCTTATCAACATCTGGCAAATTCCTTGCGCTTTAGCCCCTAACTGGGGAACAATTCTTGTCTGCCGTGCTCTGGTAAGCATACTTCTCCTTCTCGTGTGCTGAAGCATATACACGTGTGCCTATAGAAAGGCATAAAAGTTTCAAGAAACAGGGTATTGTCCATGGAGAGGCGACACGTAATCGACTCTTCTTGGAAACATCTCTGATTTGAAGGTACTTGTGCCTTCTTATAGTTTACACATCGCTCGACCCCGTCTTAGGGGAAGTGTGAAACTTGTTGACTCCAGCACACGGGCAAGGTCAACGCCCAAATCTATGCATGTGCTAACTAGATTACAGGGTGGTCTCTCTACTGCTGGCGGTAGTGTCACTCTCGGTCTTATCGCCGACCTGTACCAACCCGAGGAGCAACAGTACCCTTTGGCCTTTATCGTCCTGTCCTCCTGTATCGGTACCAGTATTGGAGGTGTTATTGGCGGGCCTATTCAACGCTTCCTCAAGTGGCAATGGTTCTTCTGGATTATGCTCATCTTCGGTGGTGTCGTCCAAATCGTCCATTTCTTCATGCCCGAAAGTCGTTCGACTATTCTGCTCGACAGAGAAGCTAAACGTCGTCGCAAGACTGGCGAGGATCCCAACATTTATGGACCTAATGAGCTCAAGAAACCGCGTATCTCGCTTAAGGAAGCTGGCAAGGTCTGGATTCGTCCCTTCGAGATGTTCCTCCGCGAACCCATTGTTCTCTGCTTATCTCTACTCTCTGGATTCTCCGATGCACTTATCTTTACGTTCTTAGAGTCATTTCCTGAGGTGTACACGAAGTGGGGCTTTGGTATTCTCGCTCAGGCTTGGGCCTTCATCCCTATCAACCTCGCTTACTTCCTTGCCTATATCATGTACCTTCCATGCTTCATGCGGGACAACCAGATCCGCAGGAGGAAGGGAGACGATTGCTTCATGCCAGAGCGTCGTCTCAAGGTGCTGCTATGGCTTGCTCCTTTGGAACCCATTGGTCTGATCGGTTTTGCCTGGTGTTCGCTTGGTCCCGCCTACCATGTTCACTGGATCGCACCTATGATCTTCTCCACTCTGGTTGGTATTGCCAACTACGCCATCTACTTCTCCTCAGTCGACTACATGATTGCTGCGTATGGTGTCTACTCTGCCTCGGCTTGTGGTGGTAACGCCTTCGCTCGTGATCTCCTCGCTGGAATCTCGGCCATGTACGCTACTCCTCTTTACACCAACATCGGAGGACATCCTCAGGCTTATGCCAGCACAATCCTTGCTGGTGCATCCGTCCTTGTAGTCATCCCTATCTACGTCTTCTACTGGAAGGGACCTGTCATCCGCGACAGATCGAAGTTCGCAAAGACTCTGGCAGAGGACCGCAAGAAGGAGGGAGTCAGACGTCTCAGTTACGCCGACAATCTGCCTGCTTAAAGCATTATAGAGAGCGTTTATCTCAGTTGGATTTTTTATGATAGATTAGATACCCGGTGGATTGTATAGTTAATTGAATGATGGTTGTAATATTATAGACAACTTCAAGATCCTCCCAGGGTACTAGAGTCTTGTCACATGGTAGCTGTGTTGGTGCACGATTTTTCAAGCAAAGAAAGTAGCGTCCAGAGAGTCGTGGTTTATCTCTCTTCGGACTCGTTTCAAATTTTGATATCATTGTGTGTTCCCTCGGCTCTTGACGTTGCTGTACTTCGCTTTGGAGAAGGGTGTTCAGTACAAGATTGTGATACATCTCATCACAAGGAAGACGACTGGAGCAACCTGTGGTCATCTATTTGTGGTATCATTTCTGTCATCAGGTAAATGGCCTCTTCTGATTTGTTCTTACTTCATGTCTAAGACATGTTTATCATAATGCTCGTGATGTGCGAACATGTCTCGGCAGCTATAACTGCATGCCGGTACCAGACCAACGAAGATCTGTGTAGCCGGGCTCCGGGCTTATTTTGACCAAACCCTATGTATTGTACTACAATAACCTCGGCGGGCTGAAAATTCTCCACGGGTTCGGTATCACTATGCACGTGGACTGTCGCTGGTCTATCAAGCGGATTGCAAATCTCGAAGAATATCGCGAGATTCGTTCGAAAGCACGACATAGACCCACCCTGCCGTAAGGATCGCCTTTGGGTGCACGGTCTGGTGATATACTCTGGCCAATCTTACATATGCAGATAGCCATCATCTGCTCAAAATTGTAGAATGTTCATACCACGGCATACGTGCGGGGTGTTGATCATCTTTGCATGCTGCAATCTCTGCGCAATAACAAGCGGCTATGATAAGCAGCTGCAACGGTGTCATTCATCAAAGCGTGGCTTGCAGATTCATAGCTGTGTTCAGCTCTGTTGGCCTAGTCTCATGGAAAGCGCCACTGCATATCCTGAAGGCACAACTAGTCGAGGGCCAAGGTAGATTCCGTGTCATCAAAGGCGCATGACCTTTCTTCTTCCTCCATGAGACGAAGGAAGGGTCCAGAGGAAGAGGGGCAAGAAGCATCCGGTACGAGCAAACCGACTTTCACCCAACGAGGAACGATTGAAAGGTTCAACGTGGAGCGTGTGGCTTGCCTCGATCTCACGTCAGTTGTCTAACGCTGCCATATCATCATCTAGCAAAGCACGTGTTGAGGGTTCGCAGTTGCGCGATTGCGCTACCACTCTGCAAATTTTGGAATCTTTGAAACATAAAATGCACGTGTTTGTGTTAGAGGTCGGAGACGTCTCGCGGAAAAGTTGAAGCCGTTCTAGAGCAGGCTTTAACAGCCCCAAGCACGGATTAAGCATAACTCTCCAGCCGAAAAATAGGAGCTGATCCGCTGATCATTTGCTACTAACGGGCAATCACGATCAGGACACCGCGGGCACGCGATTCCTCTTTTTGGTGATTACGGGATGTCACTCCCCTCCGTACATAACCATACCCATTCTCTACACCACAGATGTCATGCTGCTGGAAGATCCTCTCTGCCACACCTTCTAGCCTTAGCATTTCTTTTGGCGCGACGCGGAAAGTCAGCTGCTAGAGGCTCGTATAAACTTTTTGCCCAATGGCTGAAAGTATGAGGAATGCGGAGCTTAGCGATGGCGACGAAGCGAAGAAGATGCCATCGCTGGTGGTAGAGGAAATTCAAAAAGTCGAGGAGTCCGCACCGCTGCAACCGCCCGTATCACCAGGTCTTTTGCATCGTTGTTGTTTTCCAAAGGGACGTCGTCGGAAAATTATCTTTTGGTTATATGTTGCTGCATGCACCATCATGTTGTTGATACTTATTCTTTTGGCGACCATCTTGGGTCTGAGGGCACATGCGAAGCCGGCACCTTCTGCAGCATCGACACATACGCATGCACCGACAGCGTCTGCTTCTGCATCACCTGCGTCTACCCAGACTGGTATCACGTGCGTAGTCAAGCCAGCTCCGAGTGGAAAGGATTCCTCGGCAAATATCCTCAAGGCCTTCGAGGGTTGTGGACAGGCCAAAGCCGGGCTTCGCAATCGCATCGTGTTTCAGAACACCACTTACACCATTGCAAGCGTACTGGAAACTACCGGCCTGAAGAATGTTGACATTGAGTTGCATGGCACACTCTCCTGGGACAACTCGAACATCAGTTATTGGCTGAACAACTCATTGCCCGTTGGCTATCAGAACCAAAGCACTGCTTGGAGACTCGGTGGAGATAGTATCACATTCCAAGGAAATGGCTCCGGTACCTTCAATGGCAATGGTGATGTCTGGTATCGTTTCGTCAACGGACAGTCGAATTACCCTAGGCGGCCGCATCAGTTGACCATCACCGAAACCACAAACTCGACCTTCGAAGGCTTGATCTTCCTACAGAGCCAAATGTGGACGATGACAGTGATCCACTCGGCGGATGTTCTCCTGCAGGACATCTATGTCAACAACACTTCGAAGACTGGCGTAAGTCATACAACTCTGACATGTCGGTAACGTAAAGTTGACACAACCGATAGGCACCAACTGTGAACACTGATGGATGCGACACTATTTATGCCAACAACATCACCTTCCGCAGGTGGATTATAGACAACGGCGACGATGCAATCTCACCGAAAGCAAATTCGACCAACATTCTCATTGAGGACAGCCAGTTCTACAGAGGATCTGGTATCGCTCTTGGAAGCATCGGTCAGTCGGATGGCCAGTTCGAAACGATTGAGAATGTGACTTGTCGTAACATCACGTCTTACAACACGAAAAATGGTGCCTACATCAAGACGTCAGTTGCTTATGCTCATCTCGTACGAGCCTTACTAACACGACCATAGATGGACCGGAATTGCGAAAGGTCTTCCGCCAAATGGAGGCGGTGGCGGCTTAGGCTATGCGCAAAACCTCACCTTCGAGAACTTTACATTGTTCAATGTCCAAAAGGCATTCACAAGTGAGTATCAGCTTGCGCTGTATATCAACGAACCCAGACTGACCGTTCCAAAGTCACCCAGTGTACGAACTTCGAAGGCAACCAGGGTAAGCCGTTCTGTGGTCCTCATCATGAGATTTGAACTGACAATGTTAGGTGATTGCGATACATCAAAGTTCAATATTCGCGATGTCTTCTTAAGCAACTTCACAGGCACTGTCCGTGGAGACGTTGTGTCAACTATGCAATGCAGTGCAGCAGCACCTTGCCGCAACATCCAGCTGTCGAACGTCGTCCTGGAAAACAGCTCGAACAACACGACGCCAAGACAATATCAATGCGATAGTGTCAAGCAAACGGTAGGGTTCAACTGCACAGGTCCCCCGGACGGTGAAGATAATGCCTTTAAGAGATGAAAACGGTCGAGGTTGGACAATGCTTCGAAAAGATGAAGCGCAAAAAGTTTTGCAGATCGGAAGAGAGAAACCATTCTTCTAGAAGGATGAAAAATTGGACGAAAAGACACGACTTTGGATGAGAAAGAAGGGCAAAAGCATGACTCGGAGAACGGTACGAGCCCTAGACGACGGTCGGCGATTCTCTTTACCTTTTGGAAATTTTTACCTACGAAACTGGGCAGAGCCAAGAAAAAGTTATGGTATGGGCGCGGATGATTCGGAATCGGAAGTAAGGCATGCAAAACGATCATGTGAGCGAGAGACAGGCAACAGCAATGCAGAAACCCTTTCGAGATACTAAGTGCTGCCTTATTATCGTTTGCGAGTGGACAAGTCATTCTGCAGCTTGAAATAAAGTGCTTATATGCAGGTTTTCGGAAGCGGTGGAAACCTGTCAGTCGCCGTTCACGGTGTGAGGAATGTTTACCCCGCCAGTCACCCAGTCATGAACAGCCAGCTGCCAGTCAGACCAGCACATGAAGAGAGGAATGGGTGCGATATGTCAGCAGCCACAGCCAAGCCGGTCGTATATGAGAAATCTCTTCAACACTGTCGCCGAAATGCACGTCTGATTACCATGTAAGCGCATGTTTGCGCGAGGGAAGACCGAATTGTCAGGACGTTGGAAATGCGAGCTCGATTCGACGATTAGCATGGACATGCGTTGCGCGTGAACATCTCGCCAAGGCGCCATGTGGTTCATTCAAGCTCTAGTTGCTGTATATGGATGGCTCGGAATCGGATGCTGACTCACCGATTGATGGAAACCATGGAAGCATGGCAAAGAAGGTCGCAAGGATGGTCGATGATGGAGTCTTGGAATCACACAGAAAGTGAGATCTTGACTTGGGAAAACGAAGATTCAGAATTTGAAAATTAAACCCGAGATACAGACGCGACATCCTCGCATCATCTCCATTCACCTCTGAACTTACTCGGAGTACTGAATAGGAGGACTCGGTTTCTGTAGAAGCTGGGCAGGTGGAAGCCTTGACGGAAAGCGGCGGATTTCAGGGATCGCCCGGCAAGGGTACCGTTTGTTTAGGTAGCGTCATACCGAACGAAAGTCATCTACAAATTTATGTCATGGCATACAGTACACACCATGATTACCATACCATGATCCATCCGTCGGTATGGCTCGGAATCGGCAGCAAGGAAAAGTCATCCGCTCGTTCGCGACATCTCATGATTCGACGTTTTCGGTGCTGGCGGTGTCGGTGCTATAAAGCGAATGGTTGGCTCACCGCGCCGTCATAAACTCGATCTTTCCTTCCTGATCTTTCTAATCGCACACCTCTTACCAGTTCCATAAGTACTCTCGCATCACCTGAATCCATCTTCCTGCGATCCCATCATCTGCATATTGTGTCTTAGTGCTGTGCGACTACCCGCGAAGCATCGACTAACCAGCCTCCCTAATTTATCTTGCTCTTTGCATTTCTCGCGATCCGCGCGCCCAACTCATTCCTCAACAACACACTTACATATCGAATTCTGGAGCAACTGGCCCACTTCATGCTGCTTGATCGCATATCTCCAGCCAGCTCGGCGTTGCTCCTGCTCGCTGCACTCCCTCTGGTTTTCGCTCACGGCGACGAGCATGAACATTCCGGAATGGCGATGGAGATGGGCAGTACACACATCAACATGACAACTGCCGCGACGCATGCAGCAGCTTCGGCTGTTCCAAACAACTACTTCCGGTATCCAGAATTTGCAGGCTGGATGTATGCGCACATTGCTCTGATGACAATCGCATGGGCAATCGTTCTTCCTGTCGGTAAGTATCTCGAGGGACACTCATCTGGTGTTAAGGCAGTTGTGTATTTTCACAGCTTGCAGGATGGCCAGATGGTCGGGGTTCCAGAAAAATTGGACTGACCAGAATACAGCTGTTGTCTTCAGCGTAGCTCGCTCACGCTTTGCCATCCCGGCGCAAGTCGCATTCTTAGCCGTTAACGGGCTCGGCCTTTTCACCAGCATCATCTACGATGCAAAGACACCAGACCTCTACCCGAACAATGCGCATCACAAGATGGGATGGGCTGTGACTTGGATCGCCGCAGTATGGTTCCTGATGACCTTCGTGAACCTTTACATGGCGCGATCTGAGAAGGCCAAGGAGAGACATGCAATGACGGTCGACAACATCGCACAATATGATCGCCTCCAGAACCATAGGTGGTCAAGAGATTCAGGCCACGACTCAGTGACACTCTGCTCTGGCTCTCGTTCGCCTAGCTCGGACTCGGTCCCAGCGCACAAGCTAGAAAGTCCAGAAGATTTTGAGGAGGAGGATGGATCTGAAGAGCAAGGATTTATCCAGAGTAACCCGGTCGATCGCTTCCTCTCACGCAAGGTCCCTCGCATCTCGTCCGGTCGAGCACTCACAGCCTTCAAGATCGTCTTCACTTTGATCGAACGTTGTATGCCAGTCCTTGGATTTGTGAGTTTGTTGAGTGGTGGTGTCGTATTCGGTGGTCTCTACGTAAGTGACAACAGTGACGAACATACATGACCATTCTAACATGAATGACAGCGTCAACGTCTCATCTTCTCTGGTATGGCGCACGCAGTCAAGGGCGGCATCTTCTTCTGGTACGGCATCCTGACTCTTGGAAGATGGATGGGCGCATTTTCGGACTTTGGTTGGGCATGGAACGTCAAGCCGGAACACCCCATGGTGTCTCGCTTCGCGGCCGGACTTCCCTCGGCCGAGTTTGTCGAATCCTTTGTCATCTTCTTGTACGGCGCAAGCAATGTCTTCCTCGAACATCTCAATGCTTGGGGCAAAGCATGGAGCGCCCAGGATCTTGAGCACATCAGCATCACCATAATGTTCTTTGGTGGCGGTTTGATGGGTATGCTCATCGAAAGCAAGAGAATTAGGAACCTCTTCAACACCTCGGTCTCGACCTGGCAAGAAGAGGCTACCCTGTTTGGTGATGCTCTCGAGAAGCAACGTCAAGAGTGGGAAGTACCAAAGACATACAAGACGAGTCTCAACCCAATGCCTGGTCTTGTTATCATGCTTTTGGGAATGTCCATGTCAGGACACCACCAGCACAGCATGGTGTCGACAATGTTGCATCAACAATGGGGCACTCTATTCATGGGATTTGCAATGGCTAGAGCAGCAACCTATGTCTTGCTTTACCTCGCACCACCAAAGTCATTCTTCCCTAGTCGCCCTCCAACCGAGCTGGTGGCCAGTTTCTGTCTGATCAGCGGTGGCATGATTTTCATGGGCAGCTCTACAGATGCCGTGGCCACGATCGAAGGCAATGGCCTGGATGCCATGTTCCTCTTCACCGTCGCTATGGGCATGACCGCCCTAGTGATGTCCTGGGCCTCCGTTTGCTTTGCCCTCAAGGGATGGGCTGTGAGAAAAGAAAAGACTGTGTAAAGACACAGAAACTTATGCTTTTTCCAACCGAGTTCACCACCTCGTCCCATCTGAATCAGACAACATCTCATTCACTATACGATGGCTCTTTCAGGGGCCACGACGACAACACGACACACATGCGGGTGTATGGTGCCGGCTAGATGTCGACATTGTTCTTGATCGCGGCGCGATCGACATGCGAATTGTTTTTGTTTCTGCTCGTTATACCCCTCTGAACGTTTAAGCGGCATGATAGGCGAAGGCCGTTGGTCATGCCTATCAGGAGATAGACCTTTCGGCGCAGCTTCTGTCGTTTATAGCAAACTTAATGTCTACTATTACCTTCTGATCTGTTTCTCCACTGGTTGTGTAGTGTGAACCTTGAATAGAGACGGGATGATAGTCTCCTACTTGGCCAGCACACATGTAAGATGGGTTGATGTTGTAGCGGGTCGCAATCACTTGATGATGCCTCTGCCTCTGCCTCTTCCAATGGCTGAGCCTCTGGTGGACCCTACCGAACCACCAGCTCTTGTACCACGGGCAGCCGGTATACCCCTTCCTCTAGATATGGAGCCGGCGCCGCGCGTGGTTCTAGACGAGGTGGTTGAGGGAGGAGCCATGGTGGATCTGTTCGGGCGACTGGTCCTGGGAGTAGGAGGATTCTCAACGAAGCTGGTGTCGGTGGTACTAAAAGTGTCTGGTTAGCAAGACACATACTATGCGATGAGTTCAAGATGACTTACAGGAAAGTGGCGTCCACGTCCCTCTCACGGTGGTGAACTTCAGCAGACATAGCACTGTCCTGCTGGGCCTGGTTCTTCGCTGCTTCAGCAGCACGCTTGAAACTTTCGATTCCAGGAGCCTCGGGGAAGTCGACGCAGAAAGCACTCATGTTCATGCCATAGAGGAAAGCGCCGAAGCATTCGTTGAAGCGGTTCAGACTCTCGTGCAGCAGTTGCAGGTGCATCATGTTTGCTTCCAGATCGGCCATGCCATCTGCGAGTTCACCGAATGCGGGTTCTAGGGCTTCGAGGGGGACAGCTTGGTCGGAGAATTGGGTTGCGCTTGTGGGAGTGGTGATTGAAGCTCGGAGACTGGTGCGAGAGTGTGGTCGCAGAGGGGTGGTTGGTCGTGAGGGGATGTTGTTGCGGGTGCGGGAGGCTGAACGAGCGCGCGATGGCGGTGCTGAGGTTGGTGTGGTTGAGGCCATTGTGGTTGAGATGTGCTTTCAGGTGTGAAGTGTGTGTTTGTCGGCAATGCGAGTTGAATTGTTTTGATTAGCATGACGCCAAGAGAACAGAAGCGTGCCCCGCCGTCGAGCACGAGGCAGGTGCTGGAGCTACCGAGTTAAGGTATTATTGCCATTGCAAATCAGCTTGAATTGATCGCGTCTTGTGCCATCTTGTCGCGTAAGCTGTTCTGTATAACCTACTGCATGTGTGGATTCACGTTAGACTCAGGTTACAAAGCATGACCGTGAATCGTGCTTGAAAGTGAAGAAAGTCAAAAGACAGACATGACATACCTATGCGACGTCATGCAAGAGCGGAGCATCTTGAGCGGGCCTAGGGGAGTTTCAATCTCGGCATGTGTGCTGAGCCTCTCTGATCCTAATTCCACCGACAACAGATGCGTCCCTTTCGCATCCTCAACCTCGCCCGCCCCTCGTCCACTTTCTCCTCACCTTCGTCGAGCCTGTCACGTCAAGCCACCCGTGCTTACCGTTGCTCGCCCTCCCGCCGCCATCACTTCCCCACGCGCCCGACTTTGCACCTGAAAGAAAGTCTCTTGGATCCTGTCACCCTTCTGCTTGCCATCTCTACAGGCTTCGCCGCTGCCTACATCGTAGACACATACTATCACACTCCACAATCCGACAAGCTTTCGCTCCCTGACACGTCTGCTCCCTCTACCCCCTCGGAACCACACTCGGAACCGGACATGGCACCTACCACTCTACCGGGACGCCCGGGAAACCTCACTCCGGATCAGGAGGAAAAGCTGCGCGAGCTTTGGATGCAGACCTTCGATGTCTTTGGCGTTGTGAGCGGTGCCCGCCCAAGTGTTGATGCTGCTTCCGCCGCTTCCACCCCTGCTCCTGCCGACCACAAGAAGAAGTCAAAACTGTCCATGTTCTCTCGCAAGCACAAGGACGCCGACAACTCTGCAGAAAACACCGACGATGAGAACGACAAGCACGGCCAAGCCAAGGAGTTCCGCCAAGCACTTCAGAACCAGAGTCCCGAGTCGCTGCGCACTGCCTTCTGGGGTATGGTCAAGCACGATGACCCTGACGCTTTGCTCTTGCGATTCTTGCGTGCTCGCAAATGGGATGTTCAAGCTGCCCTCGTCATGATGATCTCGACTCTTCATTGGCGCTCTCAGGAGATGCACGTTGACGATGACATTGTTTACAAGGGCGAAGAAGGCGCTTTGATTGACGCCAAATCTGCTTCGGACCCAACCTCGAAGAAAGACGCCGAGGACTTCCTTGCGCAATTGCGCATGGGCAAGAGTTTCTTGCACGGTGTTGATGCTGAGGGAAGACCTGTTTGCGTTGTCAGAGCCAGACTACACCACGGTGGTGAGCAAACGGAGAAGAGTCTTGAGAGATTCACCGTCTATACTATCGACACTGCTCGCATGATGCTCAGACCTCCAATTGATACTGCCGTAAGTTTAATTGTACGCTGACAAGGTTTCGACTGCTAACCCTAGCTCCAAGACTATTATCTTTGACATGACGGGTTTCTCCATGTCTAACATGGACTACACTCCTGTCAAATTCATGATCAAGTGTTTCGAAGCCAACTACCCTGAATCGCTGGGTAGTGTCCTTGTGTACAAGGCTCCTTGGGTCTTCCAAGGCATCTGGAAGATCATTCGTGGTTGGCTCGACCCTGTCGTTGCTTCCAAGATCAACTTCTGCTCAAACGTCGAAGAGCTCTCCGCTTTCATTCCTAAGAGTCAGATCATGAAAGAGCTTGGCGGTGAAGAGGCCTGGGAGTATCACTACGTCGAACCTAGAGATGGTGAAAACGACAAGATGAAGGACACAGCAACAAGGGACAGAATCGATGCCGAACGCAAGGAGTTGGTTCAAAGATACCAGACCGCGACAGTACAATGGGCTAAAGGCGAGAATAAGGGAGAGCAAAGATCAGCGCTAAGGCAGGAGCTGCTGCAGAACTACTGGCAACTCGACCCTTATGTCCGTGCAAGAACATTGTACGACCGTATCGGCATCATTGGCCATGGCGGTAAGATGGATTTCTACCCAGCTGCTGGCTCAACAAGCAGTGCCGACCTCGACTAGATCTATTTTGTCTTGGAATAATCGACAGGGTGACACTCTGCCTAATTCAGCGTCTAGACGTTTGGAGCTTCTCATAAGATAATTGTATTAGTATGCAAAGTCCATATAGGACCACGATATTTGATGAGCTTTCCAGCATTATTGCATCCGGCAAACTTTGGTCCGCATAATTGCGAGTCCCGCAAGTGCCGATCTAACTGGTATTGCAGAATCCTTGTGCTCACCTCTAGGGCACAAATATGAAAGCCCCATGTCGTCTTACAGAAAAGGAAATCGGAAAGAGCGATCTCATGGAGAACTGGCGAGTTGATGTTGCATTTGGGGCGAGCTTGACCGAGAAAGCGAGTGGCAGGACCCCACTTTCTCTTCACTGCCTCCATCTTCAAACCCTCACATCGTCATCATATGATGCTTGAACCACTCCCGGCCTATGCCAATCCATACCATTAACTTTCTTGAATATGCATGGGTCAATTGGAGTTGAGGGTTGCTCTCTTGGCATACAGATGCACCATGATGAAGGGACGTATAAGTATTGCTTGATCGGCCACCCCAATCGTTCCTTCCCTATCAAGATTCCAATGTCATCATGAAAATCACATGTACTGTGTTACTTACCTTTGTCGGGCTGGCATCAGCGGTTTCCAAGTACGACGAGTATATTCTGGCACCCAAGTCACGTACTCTTCATCCAGTTGCCGTCTACCAGGACAAAGTCAATAGAACCGTCACGGGAGCTTCTAGTCTGGCAAGCGACTCAACAGGCTCAGCCATCTTCAAAGGCATCTCAGCCGTCACATACGATTTCGGCGTCAACATTGGTGGCCTGGTCAGCTTGACCATCGGCAACAAGACAGACACGAATCAGTCCATCGCCATCACCTACTCCGAAAGCTCGCAATGGATCTCCGGCATTGCTTGTGACGCTACTCAAGACTCTGGCATGGATGAAGCGTTGTGGTTTTATCCTTCGGGCCCTGGTATCGTGTCTGTGGATCGACAGCATGAGAGAGGTGGCTTCAGGTATTTGAGTTTGATCCATAACACCACTGGTGATATCGAGATCACTCAGGTGACGGTCGAGTTCACGCCTTCGCCAACTACCGAGGACTTGAGGAATTATACCGGTTTCTTCCACTCTGATGGTAAGGCATCTCAGTACAGTGGCAGGAAAAGTCAATTGACCGTGCTTCTAGATGAGTTATTGAACCGTATCTGATATGCAGGAGCATATACGATTCAGGTACATATCGCGCCTCCCTGGTTAGAATCATCTCACTGACGGCGGAGAACAGATGGTGGCGATCGACCCGAGGCACGGTGATGCTCTCATCCACTCGGATCAGATCAACTCTAGTGTGCCTGGTGATACGGTGGCTCCTTGGTCGTGGTACGCCAACACAACCATAGCCAACTCGAGTGTCGTCCTCGTTGATGGTGCAAAACGCGATCGTCTGATCTGGCCTGGAGACATGCATGTCATTACCCCATCGCTCTTTGTCTCGACTAGCGACGATGCAGCCATCACAAACTCTATTGACAACCTGTTCTCTCTGCAGAATGCGTCTGGCAAGCTTCCTTATGCAGGTTATCCGTTCAAGCAGGATACATATTCTGCAACCTATCACCTTTACAACCTCATCGGCGTATCCGACTACTACAAATTTACGGACGACCTCGAATACGTCCGAAACAAGTGGAATGCCTGGAAACTTGGGCTCAACTTCTCGCTCGGCTTCATCGATGAAACCGGCCTGATGAACGTCACAAGTTCTGATGACTGGCTTCGCTTCGGACAAGGAGGTCACAACATCGAGGCAAACGCAATTCTTTACTTCACCATCAACGAGGGTCTGACCCTGGCCGCCGCCCTCAATGACAGCAGCGTAAAGTCATCCTGGGAAGCTTACGCATCCGGTATCAAAGAATCAGCCAACAAACTGCTCTGGAACGTAACAGCAGGTCTCTACCACGATAATGAAACAACGACACTAATGCCCCAAGATGGCAACAGCTTCGCGGTGCTGGCAAATCTCACGAACAACGCCACTCAAGCTTCTGCCATCAGTAATGCACTCCGCGCACGTTGGGGACCCTATGGTGCACCTGCCGTGGAAGCCGCTGACGCCGTGTCCCCTTTCATCGGGGCATTCGAGCTCGAAGCCCATCTGCGTGCCAACAATGCCACTGCTGCTCTTGAGCTCATGCGCTTGGAGTGGGGCTTCATGCTCGACGACCCGCGAATGACCAACAGCACGTTCATCGAAGGCTATGCCTTTGATGGAGCAACCCACTATGCACCTTACACCAATGATCCTCGTATCTCGCATGCGCACGGTTGGTCCACTGGGCCCACAGCATTCTTGTCTCAATATATAGCTGGCATTCAATTCGTCACCGCAGGCGGGAGAACTTGGAAGATGGCGCCTAAACTGGGCGATCTGAGTACCGCACACGCAGGCTTCTCGACTTCAGTGGGCACGTTTGAGGTGTACACCAATTTCACCTCCAACGGCAGCATATCCATGAATTTTTCAACTCCAGTGGGCACAAGAGGTGGTGTGGCCGTACCATATCCTTCTTGTGCTGGAATCATGAGATTGCACGAGGTGCAAGGTAGATGTAAGGACGTAGTTCTCGACATCCAAACTGCTGCGAACCAGACTGGAGATATTGAGGTCGAAGGACTGGTGGGAGGTGATTGGGAGCTTAGATTCGGCTGTGGTGCTGGCTCTTGAGTTCCAGAGCTGAGGTTGACTCGATAGACTTGATACTTTGTACATATGCCATGCAATACCTGATTTGCATACGATAACAGTCAAAGGTTTTCTCAAAACAATATTGAGGTTCAGCTGAGCATGCTTCGAGGGACCTCTTTCTCAGTTCTTTTGCATGTAACGCAGCAAAACAAAAAGCACATGATTGCAAATTGGAACAGTAAAAAACGTGAGCTTTGGATCGAAAAGAAAAAATGACTTTTCCGCATAGAAGAGAAGTATGTACTCGAAAATATGAAGAAAAAAAAAAGACGCAGAGGTCAAAAAAGAGACAGACACAAATTGCCGCTGTTGGCAGCAAAACAGATGCGAGTCATAGCAGAGAACCAACAAGACATTAGCCGCCGCTGAAGAAGATGATTCAAAGATTCGATGTTTTGCGCCGTGTAGAGTTTAAACCAACATCCGAAAGAACCTGGAGACCAACAGGTCTCGCTCCCGTACGCCTTGCCCCTGATAAACAACGTGAAAAAAGCAAAACCCAAGAAACGAGGCGTATACATGCCCAACGCCGGGCTAGAAGAATAAACAACACCATGGTTGGCTGGCGCGATGCACATAGCAAACAAGGATTGTAGATGTGTACAAAAGAGGTGGTCTCCTCTTAGCGGTTCATGTCCCAGGCTGGCTTGAGGGCTGCGTTAAGGTCACTTTGCGTGCCGACCATGTCACCGGGCAAACGGCTGACGCGGTACGCACCAGCACGAATGGCATTCTGCTGGACGTTGGAAATGCCACTACGATTGCTGCGGATACTGCCAGCATCACTTGCGGCACCTTCATTGCGGAAGCGTGGTGGGGGTGCGAAGTCTAGAGCGGTGAAAGTTGAAGACTTGCGAAGAGCGTGTCTAGAAAAAGAGTGGTTAGCAGGAGAGAAATCGTGTCGGTGGATCAAAATGGACTTACGCGCTGGGGATGACTGCAAGATCATCGAAGCTCGTTACAAGAGGAGTAAAGGCACGGACCGAAGGACTGTAAGGTCTTGATGGGCTGTCGGGCGTACGTCCGGCTTGACGATCGCGGTACGAGACAGGAGGGGCAAAGAGGGTGGGCGTGAAAGTCATATCGTCAGTCAGAGCAGAAGGAGTAGGCAGATTGTGCAGAGCGATAGGTGGGGGCAGCTGCTTCTTGGGTTGTTGAGGAGGACGGCGGAAAGCAGGGTTGGCGATGTGACCAGTTGAGCCGAAAGACGTATTGCTGCGGACGCGGCCACCACCCACGCGGGGAGGAGGAGTCATGGCACGGCGAGCCATCGGCTGGGCGAATGGAGCCTGGGGAGCTTCATGCATGTAGGCGTTGTAGTCGGCATAGATGTCGGCTTCGTACTCGTTTTGGTACTGTCCCTGAGGATTGGGCTTGTTTTCGTCAAAGTATTCCTTGTAGAAAGAACGAATACGGTTGGCGCGCTGTTCAGGGTTGTCATCAGGATGATCCGGAGGAAGAGGACGAAGGCCCATGATGGATACACGGCGTGCATCAGGAGCGACAGCGTGCAAAGCGTCTTGAGCATGATCATCTGCAGGATAACGAGCAGCAGCGAGATCCTGTTGGTGAGCCGGTGGAGCAGGAGGAGTAACATGAGCAGGCGGTGCGGGAGCGTGTGTATGTTCTGGCGGCGAAGGTGGAGTGACGTGGAAGACATCGGGGTCGGGCATGGTGAGCTTTGGAGGCGCAGGCTTGCTGCGAGGAGCAGCAGATGCAGCAAAAGAGTTGTTCACATGGGCCGGTGCAGGAGGAGCAGGGGCAGCAGCCGGGTAGTTTGGCGAGTGGGTGCTATCAGGAGACTGGTCGTCGAAAGGGTTGGAGCGAGACATGCGTTGGGCGTTGGATAGAAGTCCGGCATCAAGGTTCTCGGAGGGTTCGCTGTAATCAGTGTAGATGGAGGCATTGCCAGGCTTGGGGCGCGAAGAGGAGCGGTCGGGGATGTCGTTGGAGAGGGTTCTAGTCATTGTCACAGGGCGGTAAGGGTCTTCGCCGTCCGAGATTGAGCGAGACATCGAGCGGAGCGACGACGATGAGCTGTTGACAGCAGCAGGTAGCAGGTACGGCGTGTTCATGTCAAGCGAGAGTCCCTTGCTGTGCATCATGTTCCTGGTCGACGTTTCCATGTCGGTGACGGTCATCTCGGGCACCTTGTGTCCTCTGCCCGGAGCCGAAACATTGTCCAAGCCGAAGTCGAGGGACTTGTACTTGTCATCACGGTCTTCTTGTGCATGCTTTCGCTTAACACGTCTGTGCAGGATGAACAGAACCAGAATGGCAATAGCCACGGGCACGCTGTATAGGACCTGTCAGAAAGGCGCACATGCAGCACGAGAAATGCTTGGACTTACGCTACGGCCACGCCAATGATGATACTGGTCGTGTTGCCAGCAGTTGTCGGCTTCTGACATGTTCCTGAGTCGTCTCCAGCCTTGCAGGTCGACGTCGCTGAGGACTCGGCCGAGCGCTGCACCAGCGTTGGTCCACTGTTCACGGTGGCATGTGCGAAAGACAGGACATTCGGGATGTGCTGATGGGGCACTTGCCATCTGTGGTGCGAGCTGAGAGTGACTGGCATTGTGCTGTTGTTGTTGTTGGTGTTTGCCGTCGTGTGTCGGGCGATTGTGTATCCAGGAGGTTCGGGCGGTTATTGGCAGTAGTACATCCAGACAGTATTATGGGCGATTAAGGATAGAAGGAATTATAGATCGGGGAGTTGCAATGAATGAATGACTTGGCGAGTGTATTTACAAAGAGTGACTTGGGTGAATATGGTATGCGGGTCAAAAGAGCGTCAGAGGATGCATAGCAGAGAAGCAAGAGCGAACAAACACAGGAACATCAAAGAGTCGAAGCCGAGTCGAGAAACGACGAAGGAATGGAGGTGCCTTGGCGAGACCACAACCGTCTCCCTCGATCCGCCCTGCCACTAAGGGGTCACGGCCGTCAGCAATCTTACCCGACCCACACGACCAACTGTCTCCTCGCCAATGATCTTCCACGCGCCGTCTCATATTGGTGACATCGCAAATCAAGCTCTCTGCTCTATCGTTCTTGCATGGTCTGGCTTGTGAGCCACAACAACCGACGCCTTTGCTGCAGTGCCGCTATCTCGTTCTGATTGCGACTTCTCAACCCCCCAGGAGCATCCTCCAAAAACTCCACAACCCCTTCTGTCGTCTCACGACCAAACTCTAACCCGTGTCGCGAATGCAGGTACGCGCATCTCTACTCCCAATCCGGCAAGGTGAGTTGCCTGTTCCTGAGGAACTAGTCAGAGCTCCCGCCTCCAAGCTTTCGCTTATCCACAACTCACTCACTCGCCGTGTTGTTTTGTTGTTGTCCAAGAAGACGGTTTGATGTCACTCCGCTGCCGAACGCCGGTTCCATACTGTATCTATCTCATTACCAAGGAGATTGGGGCCTTAACGAGACCGGCCAGTGGAACGTGCCGCCCGTCTTCTCACACTCTGTGTATGCGACTGTTGTGGGCGTGCCATATTGCGCACGGCAGGCCATCATTTGGAAACAGAGCCGAGCTTCCTTCCGCCTGTGTGTCTCCATATGCGGCCAAGGCATTGATCCTAATCTCACTATTCATGCACCCGCCATCACTGCCCCATGTATCTGACGCTTGTGAAAAATATCATGAAACAACCGGCTCCGTCCTGTTCAACTTGAAGCCCACCTGTTTGTTGGGGCTCTGAAGTGGTCGAGTCGCGACTCGCTTCCTTTCCTATCACGACATGGTGTGTGCGGAGTCTAAAGAAATCAATCGTCGACACCGCCACCTCTATCTAATCTCACTTTTCTGCCGTACAAGGTGCAAAGATTTGCCCCTCAGTCAAGAAACCCGAACCGCTCACAATTCGGAGATCTGCTTTAAGTCGTTGTGTTGTGATACAGGGCTTGCTGCTTCTAGAGACGATCAAGAATAACTCTAACATCGTCCTGGTCGCATCAAGGACGATACCTCAGGCCTGAGGTTTCACCTTCTGTAACTACGTCAACAAGAAGAAATCGTCCACGTCGTCCATGACGCCAGCAGTCTCTCGTTTATGGTTGAGGTCCTGTATGAAAAGCGAGTCAACCTTGTGTGGTCTTTTGCTATACAAAGTCTATAGAGCCCGGCAGCTCCGGAACTCAATTGCATGATTGCATCAAGCAATTTTAACGCCCGCGGCTGCCAGATGCTTGGTGTGGATCTATCACAACTAGCTGCTGCTTGATGGTCCACAATCGTTATATTGGTTCCTATATCCATGCTCACACCAGGTAGATACCACTACAGCCCTATCTCTACTAGATTCGACCGCGACCAAATTTGGGAGGCACCCTGACCTGGTTCAGTGATAGCATGCCAGCTGTATTCCCCAGGCTCCGCTATCAGGTCTGAATGCTTTGATATGATGTTGCGTTATCTCAAACAGCCAGATTCTCATACTAGTCATAACATCGTACATTATACGTTAATTGAATATCGCTATTATAGGTACATTGCTTATTCCGATCCAAACGCTCTGCCTTATGCACATCCATAAACGCCGTGGCCATGTCCGGAATTTCTTTATCGACAGGCCTTCTCGTCATTCTATATCACGTTTTCGAACTTTTTGATGCCTTGAAAGACTACTTCTTGCGGCCAAAGACTCCGCGTTTTGATTCCTTCTCAGAGACCCCAGGTGTCTCTGTTTGCCAGGCCTTCTTGCTTCCAATCTTCTTGCCTCTCTTAACGTCTCTTCTGCTAGCACAGCAGCAGCAAAGACTGGTCTGGATCAACCAGGCAAGAATCGAGAATGCTGATGCAATCCACATGAATGCAAACATCTTGGCACCTAGTTGTGCACCAATGTTGAGCTCCGTAACCGAGGTAAATGCGTTTTGCATAATGATGAACATGACAGTTGCGATGACGGAGGCGACGGTGATGAGGAGGGCGGCCAAGAAGGTGAAGATACCGGTGAACATGGTGAGCCAGCGAGAGAAGACGGCGAGAGGGTTCAGGAAAATCATGACAAAGGACAAGCAGGCACCTGCGAGGAAAAGGCCAAACATCCAGTGAGAAACGGTTTTGATCAGACCGAGAATATCGGTAAGGTCGGTAGGTAGTGCGACTAGAGAACGTGTTAGCCCGCCCTGAACAGCAACTGTTAAGCAAGCGAAGACATACGGGTTGCACCAGCGAGCAGCTGGTTAAGGATGATTTGCACAGGGTTGAACCAATACAGAGTCTGGGGCGAGGAACAGTCGGTAATGCCTTGGCCATTGTAGCCTTCACAGAAGCCCCAAAGACCGACATGATAGAAATCGTGCAGACCGATAGTCTGAGCAATAGAGTTGATGATAGCAGAGTCAGGAACAGACTGCGGAAAGACGTTGGTGAGGTTGATGTTGATGAAGTAGATACTGGATTTGACGCTTCCAGTGCCAGTGCAGCCAACCTCGACGAGAATCATGAAGATGACTGTCAGGAGGAGGAAGAAAGACGAGATCAAAGCCCAAACCATACGAGTACGGGTTGCTCTCTTGAGTTGTTCTTTGGTAGGGCCATCGATGCCAGGAGTCAAGGTACGATCCGTTTCCTCTGACGGGACCCTGTCCTCAGGAGAAACGTCGCGCTTCTTGCGACCGAACATGGTGGAGAGCGATGTGTGGGGAGGCAAGAAATGTGTGAGCGAACGGGAGTCGACAGCGGCCTAATATGAAGATAGAGAATGGAAAAATTCTGGACGATGGGATAGAAAGACCGAGAGGAAAACAACGTCTCAAAGCACAGCAGCAGGCGTACGATGACGGAAGGGCTGAAAAACGGCCCAGGTTTCGTTGATGTGCTTGGAGAAGAGATGACCGCGTCGTCTTGCTTGGATCTGGGCCACCAAGCAAGATATTAGCGCGAGTCCAAGCTTACGATATTGCAAATGGCTGCATCAGCGTCTCTTGTCTCCCTGCTCCCACGCGTGGCCGTACGGTTGTGTTTGCGTAAGGTTAGGTGAATGCACGGGCAAACCCTTGAAATTACATCATGCTCGAGGTCGGATCCTTGCGGCAATCCAGCTAGCGCAGGCCGCGGACAGCCACATCTTGTCCTGGGTCGAGTCAAAATTAACGTCGCTTGGGTTGAGCAGCAAAAGTGTGCTGGTCGGGGTGGTCGCAAGCTTGAAAAGTGATGATGCAAGCCTTGGAATTGATTGTGAAGATCGCTTGATATCTGCATGGTTTGCACGGGGCAGTTGGAGAGATCTCCAGGGTGATCTGTTGATGTTTTTCTCCTTTTCTTCTTCGCACGGCCTGGCGCCAGTTACTCCGGATCAAACTGCGGCCCAACAGCCAGTAAACTTACGCGGCACTCCCGGATAGCCTCATTAACATTATTTATCATATTGTACCAGGTACACAGCCCATTTTTTCTCCCCCTCTCCGACCGCTGCTCTCCACAGACGTCACTCAGCTATTCGAGCACACGCCATCGTCAACCGTCCTTTTTTTCATCTTGCAGGAGTAGCCGCAGTTGATTTGTTGTGCTTCATCTTCTCTGTCTTCGCCCTTGACATTCGCTGTCGCCTGGCAGCATCCCATCTTTATTGTTATCGACTCACCAACGTCAACATGTTGTCTCGCAGTCTCTGGGTCGCCGCCCTACTGGCCTTGGGCACCCACGCACAATCTTCCTCTGAAAGCACTGCCGCAACCTCGGACGCGTCTTCAGCCTCGACATCTGCCACTCAAACCGGCAGTGGCTCCAGCAGCCCTGCCGTTGTCACATTGACTGGCAGCGAGACTTCGTCCGCAGTCTTCACTGGAGGCAAATTCTCGTATGCCTCCATTGGTTCCCAGCAGATTACAGCATCAACACTGTACACCGACAAGTCCTCCTCCACATCATCTACCTCAAGAACTGGGTCATCGACCGGCACCAACACCGCCACAACCACTTCGGCCTCCAAAGGCTCGACAAGTATTGCAACTCTGCTGGTTGGTGGAGGAGGCATTGTCACTCAAAGCATCATCAACGGAACTGTCACTCTGAGCTCGCACCTGAATTCGACTAGCACTTCATCTGCCGCCGGTGCTGGTACTGGTACTAGCAGCAGTGCTAAGCCCACGAACACCACACCCTGCAACAACTATCCTGAGTTCTGCGACCGCAAGTATGGCAACATTACCGAGGTTTGTGCCCACAACTCCGCTTTCGACAAACCGGGCAACCTCGCGTCCAACCAAGACCGCACCATTACCGTCCAGCTCAACGACGGTATCCGCATGATTCAAGGCGAGACGCACTACGTCAATGGCTCCATCTACAGTTGCCACACGTCTTGCGACCTATTGAACGCTGGACCTTACCTCAACGAGCTCAACACAGTTGGCGACTGGGTCCGTGATCACCCATATGATGTCGTGACCATCCTCATTGTCAACAGCGATTTCATTGAGCCCGGAAACTACAGTGAGGTTCTTCAGCAGTCCAATCTGGCTGATTACCTCTACGAGCCACCATATATCCCCATGCGTCTCGACCAGTGGCCAACTCTGTCCGAATTGATTCTGTCTCAGAAGCGTGTCATTGTCTTCATGGACTACAACGCTGACCAGACCAAATATCCCTACATTCTTGACGAGTTTACTCACATGTGGGAAACTCCTTTCTCACCTACTGATCGTGCCTTCCCTTGCGACACTCAGCGCCCTCCCAACCTCAACCAAGAAACCGCCAGAAACCAGTTGATGTACCTTGCCAACCACAACCTCAACACAGACGTTTCTCTCTTCGGCCAAAACATTTTGATTCCTAACTCTGCAGAGTTGAACGTCACCAACGCAGCTACCATTGAATACGGCTCTCTTGGACTTGCTAACCAAAACTGTACTGGTAAGTGTTGCTAATCTATCTATATTTTGTGTCGTACATCCGCTAACTTAATTCTAGCTATGTGGAACCGTCCTCCTACTTGGTTGTTGGTCGACTATTACGATGTCGGAAAAGGCTCTGTTTTCGAGGTTGCCGCCACAGCTAATGGTGTCACCTACGACAGACCCTGCTGTGGTGCTACTTCCACCTCGGCAGCTGCCAATGTCAAGGGATCTGCTGTGGCATTGCTTGTCGCTCTTGCTGCAGCACTTGTCATGAGCATGTAAAGTTGTTAATTAATGAGCTTTGTTTTGTGCATAGTAGATGGTGTTGTAAGGGATCAAAAAACGGCGTTTGGCATTGTCGGTGATACAGGGTTAGATATGAGCGATGAGTATTAATGAAACCAATACCAACCTATTACAGCACGACTGTCATGAGCCATTCTGAGTGCATTGCACTGCTTGATGCGTACCAGGCATATGCAGGGACACGCGGCATTCGTATGCAGGCCTATAAATAGGACACATCCATTGCCAGGGAGATGACACTGATTTGCAGCACGGCATACATAGCGATCAAGAACTCGCAAGAACCGAGTTGAAATAAGATCATGATACAGTAGTGTCGAAGGCTGAATATGACAGCGGGCAGAGCATAACTGAGTCTCAAAAAGTGAATAGTCGGATAGTACTCCGTATACCTCTGACATCACTGTCCTCTCGGTTAAAGTTACGCATCAAGAGTGCCACCTTCTGAGTCACGTGAGCGTATAGCTTACCATGCTGAGCTCGCCACCCTGGTCACCAAAACCACCTCTTCTTCACTCCATGTAGGTTGTCACATTGGTATAACATCAGCATGGAAGAATCGACATCGTACATTCCCGTGACTTCAGCATCTTCCACGGGCGAAAATGCTGTTGTCGAACCAAGACGCAGTGGTCGCGAGAGAAATCTAACACGACGCTTCGGAGCCACAGCACCACCTAAGAGCTTCATGAAGAGAAAAAGAGCAAGCGTCGTCGACAACGACGACAACGAGAAATCACAGTATGCATCGAAGAAACGTCTGCAAGCCACAGCTACGACGAGCAACTCCAAAGCATCAAGCAAAAGTGTGGCAACCAACAACACCACTCAGCCTGCCGATGCAAGCGCCAAGCCAACGACCAAATCGCGTCTCGATTCCTCATCCAAACACGCAGGAGATGTCGTCGATCTCACTGGTGACGATCATGATGCTGCGACCTCGTCAAAGAAGCAAAAGAAACGCAAAGCTGGTAAAGGCGAGGAAAAACGCCTCAAGCGGTAAGTGCGATTCACATAGACTATGTCCAGACAGCTCATGCTCCATAGAGAGCGTACGCACGCGCCACAGAAGTACACAACTGTCGCCTATCGCGCTACAACTCAACGTATGGTAGTGATTGATCGGAGACGTCTAGACAACGATGATTGCCCACATCAAACCCCACATTGTCCTATGGAAGAGATCGATCTCGCCGGCAGCACGGGCAACATCTACACAGTCAAGATAACACATGTGCCTGAGTGCACCTGTCCAGACTTCCGCGTAAACAACAACCCGCAGTGCAAACACATCCTCTACGTCTTGTTGAAGGTTCTGAAAGTTTCAGAGCCATTAAACTATCAAGCAGCATTCTTAACTTCGGAGCTGCAAGAAATCTTTGATCACGCCGGACCTCTGCCTGTGGAGACAGTACACACCGAAGACAAGGATGGGAAGCGTAAACCCATTGAAGGAGACTGTCCAATCTGTTGCGAGGAGCTCTCTCAGGAGAAAGAAGCAATTGTATGGTGCCAAGCGGCCTGTGGCAACAACCTCCACAAAACTTGCTTCGATCAATGGGCTGCAACAAAAGGCCACGGCCAAGTGACCTGTCCTTACTGCCGTACCCAGTGGCAGACCGAAATCGACGGCGGTGCTCTGAAGAGTTTGGCCAAGACTGGACCTAAGAATCGAGACGGATATGTCAATGTGGCGGACCAAGTCGGCATGTCTAGCAGACGAGACTACTCCACCTATCATGTGAGTGATATCGATATATCCTTGTGTGCTGAAGGTTGTCACAATCTTGTGAGCGACTATGTGCCTCAATACAGAAGATGTTGTGCATTTCGATAGCCGCAACCTGACAGTCTTCAACCTGAGGAAGAAAAGCTGTGGATGCAGATGCTAACTTGTATATAGGACTACTGGGTCCGTGCGCAGCGACGAAACGGACTACTTGACGATGACGATTATGATTATGACTACGAAGACGAACATTACTGAAAACGAGAGAGGATTGGCAGGCCACAATTCTTCTGGGAATGGGGTGTAACTTGAAGTTACAGGCGCTCGTTGTGGGTGTTGTCCCCTTCCCTTGCTAGCTGCGAAACTCGCAGCAGGGCCGTTTTGCTTCAGGCTCTGGATGCAATGACTATTAGCAACAGCACTCACACTCGCTGTTATGTAGCTCTGAACTTCTATTCATCCAATTGGCTTCTAGCTTTTGACAGAAAATGAACAATTTCGACACCTCATCCAGGCTCATCCTTTCAGTCCGTATACAACTTCATCTACAAGAATGTAACATCGATGTCTCAAGACCACCACGCATGGCCATGCACGACCTACCATTCTTTGTTTCAACATATCTACGACAATTGGCGTGGTCTCAAGACCACATTGCCAAAGCACTCGTGGCCCACTAACGCCTACCTAGCTTTAAAGCCCCGCTTGTTTGTAACACCAACCACTCTACACATTTTTCTTGAGAATTTCTTCAACTCGTACCTTCAGTTTTGGGATGAGAATTGCTGTCGCAGTGCTTCTTGGAACCAATGGTTTGGAGAAGATCGGAAAACGCGAACCTACAATCCTATGCCCTAGAAAACCGTACCGAGGCTCGCTTGAGAACTCCTGGCAGCGGGGTTAATATTGCGGGGTTGGTATACCAACTGTCAGTCTCTTTTGGAAGATCTACAGAGGGGTAGCGTGGTTTGACTTTGGTGTCCCCGCCTTATAAACCGTTCCTCATCGGTTGCCTTGGCATAAGACACATCTCCATCACACGGCAATATATCAGGATGGAGGCTGTTTGAATGCAGAGTTGAATCTTGACTGGCAGTGTATGCAGAGGGAGACGGCGAGATGCGATCTTATGACGAGAGCTGCTCTATTACTCGAAACCACTGGGCCATTCTACAAGAACACCCAGTCGTGAACGTTCATACACGAGGAGACCTAACGCATATCGATCCAGCTTCGGCTTAGGGCACTGGATAAGGTTAACCATATACCATCACGACGTTGACAGAACGAATCGCAGCCTATCGTATGTCGATTGACTGCTCGCGTCCACCCGTCTGCCGTTTTATATGAGCTTGTCCGCGTGATGCTCTTGCTTACTTCCACCTCGGCATGGAGGGCAACATCGTGGAGGATATACCGTTTTTACGGCCGTTCAAATGTTTAAGATTCGCTGGATCGATTTGCAATGCGATTGCAGATCGACGACGGGGACTCATGGTTCCAGTATAAGTCACCCTTGTGCTGCACTCTTCGAGTTCAGGTGTAGATTCTTAGCCTGCCCTTTCGTTTCGCCGTACTATCTGCCCATATGCGGTCCCTTCTTGTTGCCGTTACGGCACTCACCACTGTCCTTGCAGCTCCCGTGGAGGAGAAGCGTGCAATTAGTCCCTCTGCAGTTGTCAAGAACGGAACCATCATCGGAAGCTCTACTGGCATTGTAGAATCTTTCAAGGGCATTCCCTTTGCCCTCCCTCCTACTGGTAGTCTACGACTGAAGCCTCCCCAATCGATCACAGCATCGTATCCTTCAGGAACATTTGCAGCCACTGGCGTCCCCAAAGCATGTCCTCAATTCTTTAGCCAAGTGGACACCACCAACCTACCATCCGATGTTGTCGGAGAACTTCTCATTTCACCTCTAGTACAGGAGGTCACGGATACTGGTGAGGACTGTTTGACTCTGAATGTCCAACGTCCGGCTGGCACTACGTCGTCTTCGAAACTGCCTGTCGTGTTCTGGATCTATGGAGGCGGTAAGTACTAGATTCGTACACAATTTACGCCAGAGCTGATGGGACTCAGGCTTTGAGTTTGGATCCACGCAACAATATGATGGCACTCCTCTGGTAACAGAGTCTGCTACCCTGGGTCACGGCGTTATCTTTGTGGCAGTCAACTACCGCCTTTCAGGGTTCGGCTGGCTGGCTGGAAAAGAGCTACAAGCAGAAGGATCCACCAACCTTGGACTCAAAGATCAAAGAAAGGGCCTCGAGTGGGTTGCTGAGAACATTGCAGCCTTCGGTGGTGATCCTTCCAAGGTCACTATCTGGGGTGAGTCAGCAGGCGCAATCTCGGTTTTCGACCACATGATCATAAACAGCGGCGACAACACGTACAATGGGAAGCCCTTGTTCAGAGGTGCAATCAGCGATTCTGGCTCCATTGTACCTGCTGTGGACGTCGATCACCCCAAAGCACAGGCAGTCTACGATACTGTGGTCAACGCAGCTGGTTGTTCTAGCAGCAGTGATACGCTTGCGTGCTTGAGAAGCCTAGACTACGAAACCTTTGAGACAGCCGTCAATGTGAGTAAGAACGTTCTTCTGCTTTGACACGAGCTGACGCCTCCTAAGTCTTTACCTGGTATTTTCAGCTATTCTTCAGTCAACTTAGCATATCTGCCTCGACCTGATCCATCAGATGGTTTCTTCCCCGTTAGCCCCGAGGTCGCAGTTGCAAATGGCAACTACGCAAAGGTGCCACTGATCTCCGGAGATCAAGAAGACGAAGGCACGCTGTTCAGTTTAGTGCAGAACAACATCACAACTGATGCACAACTCCTCAACTATGTTGCCACCGCTTACCCAGATACTCCTAAGTCTGTGATGGCTACCTTGGTCGCAACATATCCTGATGATCCTTCCGCTGGATCGCCGTATAGGACGGGCCTACTCAACAACATCTACCCACAGTATAAGCGTCTGGCCGCCATTCTTGGTGATCTCGTATTCAACCTGCGTCGTCGACAACTTTTGTACGCCGTATCTTCTACAGTCCCTTCGTGGAGCTACCTCGACAGCCATCTCTACGGCACAGCAGTGTTAGGAACATTCCACGCTAGCGATGTACTGAGCAGTTTCGACAGCGTTGGAGGTGTCACGACTCAGAAGACATACCTTGACTACTACACCTCGTTCATCAACTTTCTCGATCCTAATGCCCTGGGGTCTGCGGCTCCGCTCATCGAATGGCCTCAGTATAACACTACGACGCCTACACTGCTGAATCTCCAAGCGGTGGGTAACACTTTGCTTCCTGATACATACCGCAGTGAAAGTTTCAATGCTCTGCAAGCGGACTATGGATACCTCCGTACCTAAGGTGGTGGTTCAGTGTACATATGTAGAGTCTACTATATATGAAGATGTATAAACGCAATCTCATGAGTGATGAAGCCCTAATCCCCTCAGTTAGTCTAAGACCAGTTCTGCTCTACACACTCCGTCATCTAGCTGATTCATTAACAAAAAGACCAATGTGCCCATCTCGACTCGTAGTGGCATCCAGATCTCTGCCATTAATATGCACCATGAAAGCAAAAGACTAGGTACAAAATGATTGTCGCAGCCGTGAATCGAACACGGGGCTCGTGCATGGCAAGCACGAATTTTACCACTAAACCACTGCGACTATTGATGAAGCAGATCTTGTCAAGCTAGTACATATCAACGAAATTTGAACAGGTGAGTTGTTCTCGGTCATCTTCCACCCCATGCTTCCTGAGATATGTCCTGCTCTTCAACCCGAGCTCTCTTCGTCTTCCGCGTAACAGTCTGCTAGCCACCATGCTGAACGAAAGTGGCCACGACGCGTTGTGTTGCCGTTTATAGAAACATTTCGTCTGGCCAAACTTTCTGATAGATAAGTGCACGGACTGCGGGCAGCACGTTGCTCAGGCCACGGGGCCGGCCAGGCGATCACAATTGGAAAGATAGGTAGATGGTCGACCAATCTGCCAGATTGTACCGCCTACGGGAAGAGGCAGGCTGTTGGTCTTGCAATCGAAGTCGTTGGTGTAGAAGGCTTCGGTGTCGTTTGTAAAAGAGACACTCCACAATGAGGTCGTAACAGCTTTCCACAGTCTCGTGCAATCGGTAGATAAGCGGAGTCGGAAAGTGCCACTACCCAAAGCGGTCGCCCGTAGATTTGCTCTAGCCTTTAGAAGTATCTAGCTGCTGTGTTCTTTCGCAACAAGAGGGGTCATGCCACCTCGTGCTCTCTAGAATAGGATGGTATGGCCCCAGAGCCGCAAGCCAAGCTCGGTCTCTGGGCAACGGTATCTGGAAGAGATGCCGGTGCGACCAATCAGACGTTGTGAGATGGTAGATGGCGTAGATCTGGCTACTATACCGGCCCCCCAAATTCAGGATAGCTTCATGTTACACGCACCTCCCCGCCGCCAGTGGCCACGGGTTAGTAGAGATGGCCGGGGGCTCAAGCAGGTTTGCGCGCGGAGTGAGCATGATTGCGGCACCAAAGGTAGGTAGGTCGCACTTGTATATGAAGGACCCCGCCGTCGACGAGGCATTTTATTGTTTCCTCGATTCATCTCTGAACTTCTCTCGTTCACTTGCTCAATTGTGTTTGTCCTCTTCACTTGCTTTATCAAGATACTTATCCTCTCAGCGATTCTCGAAAACGCAGGACACCTAACCACAAACCACAACATCAACCATGCAGTTCAGTTCTCTCGCAATTCTGGCCGCCGCCTTTGGCATCGCTGCTGCCCAGAGCAGCACTACTGCTGCAACCACTACCTCTTCGTGCGCTGCTCAGACGTAAGACTCAACCTTCTCCAACGGCTCTCTTCTGAGAAACAAATGCTGACTTTGCAATCTACAGCGTCCTTGACCTCTGCGTCTCGCAGCAGTCGGCACGCAACTCTCAATGCGCTGCCACTGACTACGACTGTCTCTGCACCGGCTACTCGAACCTCGTTGTGTGCTACAACCAATGCCCTAACGACCCCAACGCATTCTCCGCTTCTCAGTACAAAGTGCAATACTGCCAGGCTGCTTCCCAGTAAGTCAAATCCACCGGCTCTTGAGCCACGAATGGAGGAACTGTTTCACTGACCACTGTCCTAGATACGGATCATCTGCCATGGCCGCAAAGACCCAATCGGCCACCGCTTCGGTTTCGGGCTCGCTCTCATCAGCCCTCTCGAGCGCATCTTCGTCCGCTTCTGCTGCTTCCTCGTCGGCTGCTTCTGCTGCCTCGTCGGCATCTCGCAGCGCATCTTCTGTTGCTTCATCGGCCTCCCGTAGCGCATCTTCTGCTGCCTCTTCTGCCTCTGCTGCAGCCACTCACACTGGTGCCGCTGCCAACATGGGCGTACCTGCTGCCGGTGTCCTTGGTATGGTTCTTGGAGCTGCCGCTCTCCTGTGAGAGCTGGGAAAGATGACTTTGATTTTCGATGCTTCTGTTTGATGGGTTATGGGCTTAATGTTTCGTGCTTTCTTTGCTTGCTTTGCTTCTCCCTGATGGCGATGCTTTCTTACAGTTCTGTAGCGCGGAGTAATGCGTTCGGCTTCTTTTCTCTTTTTTTGCCTACATCTCTTTGCACCTTCGCCACGTGAGACTGTGCATAAGACTGCATCAAACCAGCTTGCTGCCGAGTTTAGACAGTCTAAACAGCCCGAGGAATCCCAAAGAGACATGAATACCGTAGACGTTCTCTCGAGCACAACCTCAAGATGTTGAGAAGACTTCAAGCAAGCAGTGACGTTGACTCGTGAATGCCTGTCAGCTTTATCCCCGTACAGCTCTGATCATTGGTCGCATGCTCTTGGCCGCCTTGCAATTACAAGGAGGGTTCTTCTTTGAAACGCTTCCTTCATGCATTTAAGTTTTTGCCAGGCGGATCGGCTCCTTTGGCTTTGCCCCAACCTGTTGCCAAATCCCAGCGCCACGTGCCGTGGCATGACAGATGTACTTGTAAAGAAGTGCACAGAACACTTTTCGCGAACAAAGGGCAGACAGGGGTTGAAAGCAATCGTCGGACTCTGTTTGTTGTACCATGTACGCGAGCCACGCAATGAAACGAAGAGTACAATTGTGATGAGCCATCACAGTACACACCAATGACTGGAAAAGGACATCATGTTGTCTGGAGAATGATCTCTGGACCAAAGGATATCTTGTCGCGTCACAAGACGTCTGTCCGACTAAGGGATTCAGGAAGGAATGTGCGCCGTATTTGCCGACCCTTGACAAAATCCTTCGTCCTGATCAGCCTTCAAGTCGCGTTCAGCGCGGAGCTGAAAAAGTCAATCAGGTCATATCGATACCGAAAACGTGAGGGGTAGGCGAGATCAGAATCAGAGCCGCACTCATAAGTGCAACACGAACGGTATATTCGGGAATGTCAAGAACTCAACTACCTCGCCGAGCAATTGAAAGGTACAGCGAGCAACTGCGCTGCTGTATTATCACAACATTGCTACTGCCTTTGGATGGCCGTGACTCGTAAACAGAGAAGACGCGTGATCAGCCACACTGACAGGCAGATGGCCAGGAACACGAGAGTTGACGGCCGTTATTGTCCCCAAGGCGGGCACAGCCGCACCTTTTGTCTTGAACACCACGTTGTGCCGTTACCGCCATGAAGCGGCGTCCATCAAGCAGTATAAGTGAGCAGATCACTGCTGCGAAGAGCCTTTTGTCTCGGCAGAAAATTGCAAGATGTTGACCTATGTCGGATGCCTGAAGACTGAAGACCGAAGTAACCAGACTCAGGGCGCGGGGCTGGGTCAAAGCTCGCTTAGGGCACCGTGTCATTGGGCGAGGATCATCACAAAAGAGCGATCAAGACGTCAACGGCGGAGGCGGACATAGTCGGCCTGGCGAAAGCGCGATGCGGTCAAGACTCGGAAGGAGCTCCTCGGACACAGTATTAGGGAAATGAGCGGCGTGATGTGTCCAGAGACAGCGTCTGATGTTAAAGCATCAATGGCGCGTATTAGGCATGACAGTGGACGTGATGTTCACCGCAAATTCGACATGATGCGGCAATAGAGTAGGTACGTGTGTGTGGCTGCAGTCATGCACGTCAAAAGTCTCGAGAGTGAGCTAACAAGCCGGTGGGCGCTCGCCGGCCCAAGTCTCCACATCTCAAAATCTAATCATCTGGGGAAAAGTGGCAGCGCTGGGTTCGGAAAGGGCGGGTGACGAGGAGAAGGAGAGTCAGAGGCCTCGATCTTGATCTTGATCTCGTCGTCTTTTCCCTAGACGACTAAACCCTTCGACCTCGATCAAATACACGTGTCGCCCCGCTCTTGCGCCTGCACTCGAGCCCTCCCCAAATCTCAAGCCTCATCTGGACTACTGGACTCGGCCACTGCTTACCGCATCGACGACTCGTGGGGGAAGGAAAGCGTCGCTGCAAGAGGAGGCTCTGTCATAGACATATACACACACCTACTAGACCGGTATCACGGACTCGACAGTTATCGCAAGCCTGGTCCGCCGCTCTGGAGAATGGGTTGATCTATCAGGCTACCGCTCGCTTCACGCAGATTCGTCTTTCAACATGTCGAATACAGGTCAGGACCAGGCCATGTCCATGGATGGTGGCGGCTATGATTCGCGCAGCAGTGTTGTCTTCGCCGTCACGGTCGCCATGATCACCTGCTCGACCGTTTTTGTTTTTGCTCGCATGGCTTCGCGTGCCGGCATCGTCAAGAAAGTTCTCCTAGACGACTATTTCATGCTTGTTGCTTGGGTACGTTTGGAATTTCGCTTTGGCTTGCTGTGTATTGCTTGCTAATCAAGATACTCAAAGCTACTCGCCTTTGGCTTGTCCTTCTCTATATGCTATGGCAGCTTCGTCGGCCTTGGCCGCCATGAAGATGATGTACCGGATTCCTGGCAGGGCTCATTACGCCGATCACAGTACGCCTTCTCGGTTCTATACAATCCTGCATTAATGGCCGAGAAGACATCTATCCTTGTCTTTTACCTCACCCTATCCAAGACTAACCAGACCTTCCGCTGGGCCACTATAGCAACTTTGTTCGTGGTCAACGCCGCTGGACTTGCCTTGACTCTTGTCACCTTGTTTCAGTGCAACCCTGTTGGTGCCGCTTTCAGATATCCCGTCCCAGCTGCCCACCACTGCACCGACATCATCACCATTTACCTCTCGTCGGCCCCTGTCAACATCATCACCGACCTCGCCATCCTATTCTTGCCTATGCCCATTCTAACCTCGATGCGACTGCCTCGCAAGCAGAAGGCTATCCTGGTCATCACTTTCGGCTTTGGTCTCTTCGTCGCCATTGTCGATATCGTCCGCATCGCATATTTGCAATCCGCCTCGACATATCGTCTCAATCAAATCGTCAACTATCAGCAGGACAACAGCTCAGGACGTGATGTTGACGTAACCGATTTTTCATGGTACGCCTCGTACTCCTTTATGTGGTCTGCCATCGAGGTCAATGTCGGCATCATGTGTGCTTGCGTTCCAGCTCTGAAGCCTCTGGTGTCTCGTTTCATGCCACACCTCCTTCGTGATGAAGGAGACGTCACGGAAAAGCATTCTTCGGTTGACCGCCAGCCTACCTTTGAGATGGCCACGGCTCAACGGATTCCGTCAATGCAGGACCCGGCTTTTCTCACTACACAGCCATCTCGTGAGCCTGTCGAAGAGTCTAACATGGACATGATGGACTTCCTTACTACTCCCGACATGCAGAACAATGCGCTCGAGCGCTCACAAACCATGTTAACCAACTCCACCAGAAACACCAGCGCAGATACACCAACCTTCTTCGACTTCGTTAATATCAAAAACCGAAAAAGTTTTGTTCAAATGACCGCAAGAGAATCTCTGTTTCCGGTCATCATGGTCACTGTGCTCTTCTTCATCTGGGGTTTCGAATACGGCCTTCTTGATGTTCTCAACAGGCAATTTCAGCGAGTTGCCCACATGTCTTCAGCACAGTCCGTGAGCATTCACAGTGCTTACTACGCTGGTTACTTCTTCGGACCACTGACTTTTGGTCGTCTGGCCTTGAAACACTATGGTTTCAAAGCGTGTTATATAATTGGTCTCAGCATATATGCATGCGGCATTCTGATATTCTGGCCTGCTGCTGTTCTGACCTCATTCCCGGCCTTTGTTATTGTCAACTTTATCGTTGGTCTTGGGTTATCAACACTCGAGATATCGGCAAACCCATTCATCGCTCTTTGCGGTCCCATGGAGTATGTCGAAGTCCGCCTTAACCTCAGCCAAGGATTTCAGGCCATTGGAACTGTCGTTGCCCCACTCATTGCCCAGAAGGCTCTCTTTGGACAGTCTCATGACGCTCCTTCTCTGATCAACACGCAATGGGCTTATCTTGGGATTGCACTGTTTACAGTTGCACTAGCGGTCGCGTTCTTCTATGTCCCATTGCCAGAGGCTACCGACAAAGAGCTTGAGGATGCCTGCGAGCGTATGGACAATGCCAACTACGCCACTGTCGGCAAAGTCAGGGTCATCTGGTACACACTTGCCGCGGGCACTTTTGCGATGTTCTGCTACGTTGGTGCCCAGGAAGTTCTCGCTACAACCTTTGACGGCTATCTTGCACTAGTCGCTCCATCCTTCAATGAGACCAATTACATGGCCATCGGACATGCTTTGTTTGCTGCATCTCGATTTGTGGCCGCAGGTGCAGGCTTCATCATCAAGCCGCGACTTCTGCTTGTTTTCTTCCTCACAGGCACTCTTGTCTTCTCGGGTCTCGCGATGAACTTTACAGGCTCGACTGCTACAGCTATGATGCTTATGGTCTTCTTCTTCGAAGGTCCGCTTTTCAGTCTCATCTTCGCTCAAAGCATTCGTGGCATGGGCAAGTTTACGAAAGAGGGCAGTGTCATCCTGATCGCTGCAATCTCTGGTGGTGGCGTCTTCCCTGGCTTGTCCTACGTGGCTTCAGAAACACACAATTCACAGTACGCGATGTGCGTTGCTGTCGCAGGCTTTGCAGGTGCCACCTTGCTACCTTTCTTCCTCAACTACAGTCCGCTTGCTCGTGCTCTTTGCGATCCTCTAAAGGACCCTAGCGAGATGACCGACGAAGCTCTGCCTGGTAGTTCAAATAGCAGTGTTGCTAGTCGGGCGCTTAGCTTCTTCAGCATTCGCAGAAAGAGCGCAGGTGAGATGAAGACCGAATGGCGTGAACGTCAAACATCTGCCGACAGCTCTGCTTCTCCTAATGCATACCCATGAGCATAACATCTGCACCATCATGACGAATGTTTTACGACCATTTTACATTTTTGTTGTACTATTTCCTTTCAGATTCACGATTGAGATACCCATATCGGAGCGACGGGCTGGACCTCTATTATTTGTTGTTTTTCTAGCATCGGCGTTTACTGGTGTGGCGACGAGAGTCAATTGTTCTCATTGCTCGTTGATTGAAGGTTCCCGAGTTGCCATACAGGACAGTGTATATAGCTTGTGTAGGATATGTAAATAAATCACCACTACTACTCAGAACGAATTCTGCCCCAACAAAGAATATGAGGTATAGCTAGACCTCAAGTCCAACAACATCACACCAGTACGAGTACGAGCATATGCTCATTAGATTAACCATTCAGCCGATGACAAATGCTGAGTGGAGCAGGTCAACGTTATGAAGGAGTAAACGGAGGAGCACCTTCCTTATCTCCGGCTTTTCCACGTCATCAAAGGGTAGCTCTCTGAGGGGCCAAACATACATAACACCATCAACGACATTTACCGCACCATCACCTGAAACAAAACGCAGCCATCGAAAAGCAACAAAAATCGAAGATGCAGCAAGTAGTTGATTCTGTCAAGTCGGCCATTGGTGCCACTAAACTGCCGACGGGCCAGTTGGGCAAGAACGGACCCTATGTCACTAGAATGGGTTACGGAGCTATGGGGTTGTCGGCCTTCTACGGCAAGCCCAAGCCTGATGAGGAGCGATTCGCCGTACTTGGCAAGCTGTATGAGGAGGGCGAGCTCTTCTGGGACACAGCAGGTGAATTTGCTCCAGCTTGTTGATGTTGGAGTTAAGCTAACGATGACAAGACATGTACATGGACAACGAGGACCTCATCGGAAACTGGTTCAAGGCCAACCCTGGAAAGCGTGAGCAAATCTTCCTTGCAACCAAGTTTGCCAACCTGCGTGACGAGCAGGGTAACCCCATCGTTGACTCGTCGCCTGAGTACTGCAAGAAGGCTTGCGACAAGTCCCTATCTCGCCTGGGAGTCAAGAACATTGATCTCTACTACGCACATCGCCTGGATGGCAAGACTCCAGTGGAGAAGACGGTTCAGGCCATGAAGGAGCTCAAGGAAGCTGGCAAGATCAAGTACATTGGTCTCTCAGAGGTCAGCAGCGAAAGCTTGCGTCGCGCCTACGCCGTACACCCCATCACCGCAGTCCAGATCGAGTACTCTCCCTTCTCTCTCGACATTGAGAGCGAGCAGATCGGCCTCCTTAAGACATGCCGTGAGCTGGGCGTTGCCGTTGTTGCATACTCCCCCATCGGCCGTGGAATGCTCGGTGGCACCATCAGATCTCCCGATGACTTCGAGGAGGGCGACTTCCGTCGTTTCGCCCCTCGTTTCAGTGCCGAGAACTTCCCCAAGAACCTCAAGCTCGTCGACCAGATCACCGAGATTGCAAAGAAGAAGGGTCTCACTGCTTCCCAGATCACATTGGCTTGGTTGATGGCTCAGGGTGACGATGTCTTCCCCATTCCCGGAACCACCAACCTCAGCCGTGTCGATGAGAACCTCGGAGCTTTGAAGGTCAAGCTTACTGAAGAAGAGAAGAATGAGATCCGCAAGGCTTGCGAAAATGCGGAGCCTGCTGGTTCGAGATACCCGGAGGCTTTCTCCAAGGCCTTGTTCGCAGATACCCCTGCTCTTTAAGGCTCGACGCCGATCCGAGATACGGCTGTCGCTGAATGTCGTTACGTAGCAGTTGTTCAATGAGTATCCTAATGACACAAAAATTCCGACATGATGTTAACGTTGACCCACAATATCAATGTAAAGATCTCTCACGTAAGGCCAGAATTTGAAGAACATACGTGCATTTTGAAGGAGAGTCGGCATAGTAATATCGGAGTTCGGATGTTTGTATGACTACGAAGATACAGAACGTACTCCAAGTACGATCTCAAAATCCCGTGTTCACAACAGATTATATCGGTCATGTAGACGGCGCCATCTGCTCAGACAGAGCATACACAGCAAAAAGGATGAGGTCAGAAAGCAAGGATGCCGATCATATGCGACTGCGATGACCACATTTGTACGCATGAGATCAACAAGGGCGTATGTGCGGGACAAATGGCTTGGGAGGCCAAGAGCAGAGGCGGATCTAGAGCAGCACAAAGACTTGCACGTCTGGAAGCGAGGTAGAAGCAAACAAGGACTGTGATACACAAACGCCCAAGGAGTGCCGGGCGTGCCGATTGTACCTTGGATCATGACCGTGAACACGAACGAATGCCGATGTTGAAGTCGTCATGTCAAGCTTCCATTCAAACGCCTTGCAGCTCAGAACAGTCTGGTGCATTTAGTGGCTTGTCGATGTTCTGACTTTGGTTACAGCATGGCAGGAGTGCGTGGCAACTGAACACAGCATATCCGGGCCCACTGCAAACACTGTAAAGTTGTAAGGCAAGGGTGAGTTGAAGAGCGGGAAGGAACCACTGGAACCTCTTTGATATGGCAATTTTTACGCAGTAGAGCCTAGTACCAGATGCAATTACTTCGGCGCACCATTCGCACGTGGCAACGCAAGCCGCCTTCATGCAGGGTGCTCGTCTTGGGTCCATCCACCGGGTCTTGTGAGTCTGCATGGAACGAGCCCTTGCCTTGCATTGTTCAGGCTGTTCTTCGCGAGTGCATCGATTTCTTGCATCATATGGTTCGGATGGCTTGTATCTAGAGGAAAAAATATACAAATCATTTTTCACTTTGCATGCGTGATAGACGTTCAAGGATGCTCATGAATCTGCGCTTTTCATTTTGTAGTGACACCTGCAGGGACTGGGTTTATGTTCGGTTGAGCAAAAACATATAAACGTCATTATATATGCATAGATACGTGGTTCCAATATGTCCGAAAGATTGCGTGGAAGACGACCAACATGGACGAAGAGCCTCAACCCTGAGTGACTGCCACCGTGACCTCGCGCCGCACTATCAGTTCTTGCGAGCCACCAGATGCACGATGGGCTTCGTTGTTGACCTGCTTGCCTGCCCCACGACAGACTGTCTTCGTTCGACCCAAGAACTGCGGTGTGAAAGATTCGTTTCGCGATCTGCTTCGCGAAGTGTCGCCAGAGCTGTTGGAACGACTATTACGAGAACCATATATGATACTGCCAAAGGCCGTACCGCCTGTCGTAAAGCTGCGCATGAAAGCTTGAACAAAAGGCAGAGTTGCTGATAAGAGGCTGTAGCAGATCAAAGCTTGCTGCCAGATAATGACTTTCGTGAAATGGTGTACTCTTTCTTCCGAGCGTGCTGCCTCGCTGTAAACCTTCAAGTAGAGCAGAGAAAAGGCGATCATACTTTGAATTCGTGTCAGCAATGAGGATAGATAGCAAAGACAAATGACCACATACGGCATTCGATAAGCAAAAGCAGAGACAACGAGCATTTTCTTGCTCGCTTTGATCCGGAGATGGCTGACAAGATAGATCGGCAAGCCCATCACGGCAGCCTCGATGCAAATCGCGACGGCAAGAATGGCTCTCCATCGATATATCTGCGCTGATTAGTAGGGTCGGGTAGATGCTGACGAACACACTTACATCGTTGGCGCATGTATGTTCCTGCCCTTCGAGTATGTGCGTTGATGGACAATTTGACTTGACGGCAGCAACTGCCAGGACAAGCCATGCTGAGATAACGCCCAGCAGAATGTAAGATCCAACTTTATGTTTCGTGTTCGTTGAAAATATCCTCCGCATGAGCAGAGTTAGGGAAAGACTCGTGAGTCCCATCGTAAGAAGGAAGAATATTTGACTGGCAACGACTGCCTGTACTTGCGTGAGAGGGTTCATATTCGGTATGATCAATCTGAAGACTCACACGAGATATACTCGTCAGGTACTCGGACCCAATCACCTCCTCTGACTCTCCTAAATTATTGTTGAGTGCTACAATCAAGGAGGACCACTGTGCGAGCGCCGTGACCTATAGTGGTGTCAACAGACACATATCTTCATGTCCTCCCAGACTTGGATGCAAATGTTCGTCTGGAAGGCAATTCGTGCCAGACGAAGACGGTGGGTTGATCTGCGGCGTTCGTATGGAATGCCAATTTCAGATAGAGAACACTTACATGCGCAACTGTGATAGCGACATCATCTATCCCATAATATCCGACTCTTGCATAGATGCGAAGAAACCAGGTGAAGCATGAATAAGTCAATGAAAGCAAAACTGCGATCCAAAGGTGAGCGGGTGGCCCTTGAGCGAAACGCGCCATAGTTGAGGGATGTCTGTGTTGGAGGTGCGCCCGATTGAGGTATTGGCAACCAGAAGCAAGCCTTCCAACCACTCTTAGCAAATTCAAAAAAGCAAATTCCGAGAAAGGGGCACATCCTAGGCTACGACAATGTCAAGACCATATATCACAGGGTCCTCTTGGGGCATCAGGCGAGGGCTGAGGATGGGTGAACAAGCGGCTGTTTGTGCAACTCAGGGTTATGCGCTCGCTCTGCAAGGTAAGAAACGAAGAGTCGGGTATCACAGGCGTTTATCTAAGGAAAAAGAATAGCCAACGACACAGTTTTGGAACCGGTCACCTCGTGATGTGAGATTGCGTAGAAGAAGCCACAACATCTACTCAGCAGAACTGAGAGTCGGACAGAAAGTCAGCAAGAAATCAAGATTCTGCATCTTACGCTCCAGAATGAAGACGCGGTGCTCTTTTATTGCCATGTCAGTCAGATGTACTGATAGTCTTTGAAGCGGACCCGACTCATTGCATCATCGAAGCTTTATGATATATAGACGCCTCGATGGGATCTCTCGAGACTGATCGCGAAAAAGGGAATCGACATCCCGGTTGTGTGCTGCAGGATGGCAAGTGGGATGCTGTTGTGTACCCTCGGAAAGACGTCGCCCACAGCTTGGCGTTGTCAAATCTGCAACCTTTGCAAGCGAAACGGTTCGTTGAAGCAGCATCATCTGCAAGGTGTTTTCAGGACCATCGACGCAAACTGCTACAGTGCCGCAACCGACGTTTGATCTTTCCCGAGAAAACGGATACCATGGATCTGCTGCTTGTGGTGCAGGCCCTTGCTTTCACTCTGAGTGCAAGAGAATGATATGCAGAAAAACATGGCTCGCAAAGCCATTGCCCGCTCGCAGTATGGACTGCAGGATAAGGCGATACTGCGGTGTAAGAAGAATCAATTGACCTCGCCCAGAGATGTGCAGCATCCGTTTCCGCTGAGGATGGTGCGAGGTGACTTGTAGTTTGCGTCCTTGGTAACACCATGACTCGATGGTTTAGTGAGATGCAAGGTGGGCAGTTGCAGCAACCCTTGCGCCTTCCATCAAGGGCCATCTTGCTAGACTCACTCGGCGCAGTTTTGCCGTCCGTTAGCTCCTTCCTGCCAGAGTTGCCGCCGAAACACAATCCGCTGAAGAAGTGTCGCTCCGAAGGAGTTGACTTATTTATCCTTGCATGCGTCCTGTCTTCTTCCGAGTACAAACTCGGTGTGTAACTCCAACAAGACCTCTGTCCAATACTGCGTTTTCTTTGGGCGATTGCTCGCGCGAACATCTCCTTTCTACCGACATGTCCTCCACCGCCATCGAAATGGACAGCATCAAGAACTCTTCGTCAGTCCAGACCGCCAGTTCGTTCGAGCACCAGATCGAAGACGTCGAAGATGCGGCGGCTACCGAGGCAACAAAGGGCGGCACCAAGGACGATGATTATGACATGCGTCGTATGGGCAAACTCCAGGAGCTGAGAGTCAGTGTTGAAAATCTCTAATAGTAACCGGCATACTCACAAACCATAGCGTAACTTCCGCTTCGTATCCATTTGGGGGTTCAGTCTACTGTTGGGCAATGCTTGGGTGGTCGCTTTGATGTTTGTCACTTCCTGTCAACGACCGCACTGCAGAGACTGACCATATCATCAGTTCCAGCAATGTCACTCTTGCCAACGGTGGTATGGCCGGCGGAGTGTGGATGTTCCTCATCGTCGCTGTGGGAATGTTTTTCTGCATGCTTTCCATGGCTGAAATGGCATCAATGTGGGTCTCGCGTAACCCCGATGTATCGTGCATAGATCCTTGACTAGCTAACGATTGAGAAGGGCACCTACTGCGGGTGGTCAATACCATTGTAAGAATATTTCATCCACCGTCGATTTAGACATGGAGCTCAAAGACTGACGCAACGAACAGGGGTCAGTGAATTTGCTCCACCCAAGTACCAACGGTTTCTCTCATATATGGTTGGTAAGTAGAGACGCTTGCTCAAGATCCGGTATTTTGACTAACGCAATATCTGAAGGATGGATGTGTGTTCTGGGATGGCAGGCGGCTATGTGTGCGAGTGCTTACACTCCAGCACTCAACATCCAAGGTCTTATTGCACTCAACATCGAAGGCTACACGCTTCCTGGATGGCATGCTGCCCTTATGACCATTGGCATCGTCATCATCTGCATTCTCATCAACACTGTCGCAATCAAGAAACTGCCTTTACTTGAGGGGTTCATGTTGCTGTTCTTCTTTTTCAGTTTCTTCACCATCATCGTCGTTCTTTGGGTCATGGCTGAGAGAACTCCGGCGAAGAAGGTGTTTACTGAATTCAGCGACAACATGGGATGGGGAAATGTAGGACTATCCACCCTCATCGGTATCTTGTCTCCATTCACCACTCTTCTCGGGTCCGACTCAGCTTGTCACTTGTCTGAGGAGCTAAAAGACGCATCATGGGTCCTTCCAAGATCCATGGCTGCTACCGCGGTCGTCAACTACGCCCTGGGGTTTGTCACCGTCATCACGCTCATGTTTACCCTGGGAGGTTCCGTACAGTCTGTTCTTGATACCGAGTTCGGCCAGGGATACATTCAGGTAAGTTCATCATACAAAGCTATTGTCTGCTGTTCAGAGCGGAGCTGACACGATCTGCAGGTCTTCTACAATGCTGTTCAGTCCAAAGCTGGGGCGTCGGGCCTTACAGCAATTGTTTGCATTCTACTGTTCTTTACTGCCATCAACCAAGTCACAACGACATCAAGACAACTCTTTGCCTTCGCTAGAGATGGCGGTCTGCCGTTCTCCGCATTCCTCGGTAGAGTAAGTTACACAGGCCAATACCCGTCTTCAACCTCCAGGCTGACTCTTTCAGGTTCGACCCGGCATGGACATCCCTCTCAACGCATGTACTGTGACAGTGGTCCTTACTGTTCTCATCTCGCTCATTGTCATTGGCTCCAACACGGCTTTCAACGTCATCACCAGTCTGTCCAGTGTTGGCCTCCTTACCTCGTACATCATCTGCATCGGATGCATGGCTAGAAAGCGAATCATGAAGGAGGTTCTTCTGCCCAGTCGCTTCAGTCTGGGTCGGTGGGGTCTTGCTATCAATTTGACAGCCATCATCTTCTTGTCTTTCTGTTGGGTCTTGCTCTTCTTCCCTTCCAGACCTCATCCCGATGCACAGAACATGAACTGGACTATTTTGATCTACGGCGTTACCTGGATTGCTGCGATCATCTACTACATATTCAAGGGCAGATACGACTATGCCGGTCCTGTCGAGGGGATCAACAAGGATTATTGATGTTGAATGTCTCCAAGCACAATAGGTAGACGAAGATCGAACGGAGGTGATATTATGAATGCTGTACGGTGAGGACAGCGATGAATGACGGCAGGCAGAATCAAAAGACTTCTACGAGATATATGATGGATGGCTTATGGACCCAGATGTAATTACTGGTGTGGAAGATTGCTTCGATCGTGCGCTGTTTCTCTGTTAACAATGTTTAGGGGATGCTGGAGAGAAAGGAAATCATCCGGGAAAACAGTCGTGCTTTTCAAATGCGTCCCCTGATTTCCGACCTTGTATGTGCTCTTTCCAGGCAATTTTGTTTATAAATATGTACGTGAAACAAATAAATGGGATTGCTCCCTGGTCCCCTGAATGCAGACTATATATCACCATATCCCATATTTCCATTAAATCCCCAAAGGAACAAGACGAGGGCCAGCCCATATACACAACAAACACTCGACAAAGAATGAGAAACTCCTATAATGCCTGACCAGGTGGTGACAACGGCCTTCTTCCCTCAAACTCCGTCGGCGGCGGTAGTGACGGTGTGCTCATATGTCTGGCTCCACCTTTCGCAAACGCAATCGCAGGATCGCTGCTCGCAAACGAGGTCGCAGGGTCCCAAGCCATCGTCCTCTCACTCTGCGCATTGCGTATCCTTGGACTCGAAAAGTTTCTCGCGGGCACTACTGGAGGTGTGTATCTTCTTGTTTGGGAATCCAGCGGTGTGATGGGTGATACATCGTCTTCTTGTTGCTCCCTCCACCGCGGAGGCGAGTATATCGGCGCAGGACTATTCGGTGTTGTGGCATTGTCGTCTAGGAGATTGTTAGGAGATGTCGGACGCATGGTATGCGGATCCCAGCTCTTACGATCCGAGTAGTCGATCTGCAGGCGTCCTCCCAACTTGCGCAACTCGTAGGTTGGTGTGTTTGGGTCGAATTGGGCTTTTCGTGCGTCCAGAGAAACAAACTCTTGTGGCTTTCCTTTCGTTAATGCTGTCCATCGCTCTTTCCAGGCTGTAATTAACGACCAGCGGAATAGCAGGACGAAGAGTTCGATTCCCAGTAATGAGATCATGATTAACATGGCTCCGATGGTGGGCTCGCTGATCAGCCATTTATGGCTGAATTTGAAGCATTGGTCTCGATTGCCGCCGTTTTCGATCAGACATATAACCCATGGCAATACTCGTGTGTAGTCGTGCAGCATGGATACTTCGATCTTGTCGAGATAGACAAATACGACGGCGAAGAAGATGACGTCGACGAGGACGATAGTGACGATCAGCATGCCGCGCCATTGTAGGTACAGCACACTCTTGAGTCGGCGGTAGATGACGCGCGCTCGTTGTGATTTTGCGCTCATCACAGACATGGGTAGACTCTTTGCTGACCCCTGGGACATTGGTCTTGCGCTGTCTTCCCAGAGACTGTTGAAGAAGACACGAAGGCAGTATGCGAAACTAAACAGGTTGTATGTCAGAACTAGGCAGTTGTGCTTTCTTCACAACAGGTAACGTACGTGGTGATTTGAACAATCAAAGCCGCTCCTGCGACAGCAAGAAGCCACCCCCAGAATGTTGCCATTGAGTCGTCATGGTTGATGTGACAGGTACTGCCAAACCGAAACGAGACTCCTGATATACTGATTGCAGATGTGAATAGTGCAGCTGGCACTCCCCAACCAACAGCTTGCGAGATGTAGAAGAATCGCGTGCCTGGGACGATATCCCAGACGACAGTGAGGTGCATGGATAATGATCGGATGAAGACTTTCTGATAGTCAGTATATGATACGATGCACATGACAGACACACTCACTCCACATGGAACCTGCGAGCGCTCCAGCCAACAGGAATGCCCCAGACCATGCACATGTCATGGAAGTGTACATGTCGTTTGGCGTAATACCATTATAGCATTGGTCAGGCTCCGCTCCTAATGGTATGACGAAGGCGAGCTGCTTCATGTCAGTAGGTTGTTATGTGATCTGTTCCATCTACTAACGTTGATCCATATCACAGCGACGATCAGACATTGTGTAAGGTAGTGACTCCGAGTCCTCGCCGCGGGAAGAAAAGTGTTCGATATGAGCATGAAGCATTGTAGTGATAGCCCGACAACGTTGAGCCAACCCGCGACAGTCCCTAGGGTCTCAAAATCTGGAGCCGTGAGTTAGCAAGTTATGCTATGTCACTTGCTCTTGTCAAGATTACTGACTGCCCGAGTAAGCCCAATACGATGCTGGACAAGGCAGACAACATAATGGGGAAGTCGGATCTCGACTCTGCTGCGAACAAAGGCGGCCACCGATATCTGACGCTTGTCAGTACTTCTACAATGGCAGTAGACCATCCGTGAGACATACATCCGCCCTCAGAAGGAAATAGAGCCGCATCGTAGAATGGAGCTATACACGCTCCGTGCAGCGAGGAGTTGAGAAACATTGTAGCGGTGTGATGCTGGCACGAGGGCCACACGTCAAGTGGTGACTCAATATGGAAGAAATGATCAAGCCAATCTCAATGCGATCCGTGTTGTGGCAAGCGTAAGCATATATAGAAATTAGAGAGTCCAAAGACAATCGGTCAAAAATCGCGGGGGGGACGTGAAAGATGTTGGGGGCGTGCAATATAAGCGGGTTCAATGGGCAGGAGCGCCGTCACGGTTGATGTCAGCCAATCTTGAAGGTGATGTTAAGACCAGGCTGGCAGCCCAGAAAGAGACGGGAAATGGCAGAAATGAGCAGAACAAGTCTTGTGGAGCTAGATTGGGCCGAGAGTCAGACACTTTGGAGGAAGAGGAGGATTAATGAGGATTGATGAAGAAAGATCTGTGGAGATGCTTGTGGGCGACCATAGTGGCGGTACCAAGTGGGTGGTCGCCTTGTCAAATGGCAGATCCCTTGGAACCCTGTCAAAAGGCCGCCCAATACCTACCACGGACATGGCCTCCTCTTGGTCACCACGGTGCTCGCCTTAGCCAACTGAATTAGCTTGCTCTTCTCCCGAAGCCTTGTGCATCGGCTGCAGGAGGCACACCGATCATCGTTGCGCGACAGAAAGCTTCTGGTTAGGACGACGTGCAACATGGTCAATTCCCTTCCTTTCGCCCTCTCAGCGTTCACGATGTACGTTATAGTCTAGGGTTGCACGGGCTGCCGCGTTAGTGGCCGAGTTTGAAGGCGGCCACTCGGACGCGTCAAAGCACATTTTGTGCGTCAATCTGCTCTTTTAGGGCGTCCGCCTGTACTGCCCGGTGGTCATGGTACATTGGCGCGGCTGGAACAGGCGAAGGCCTACGCTGTCTAGCCGCCCCACCCACGAGAGCGAGAGCAAAAGTGATGTGGAAGAAATTAAAAAAAAAATCCCCTGGAGGATCCGCGACTTTGTCTCTCGGCTCGGCAAAAGGAAGCGAGGAACGGGTTCGCTCCATGCCCCAAGAATAACCTCCCGTCACAAAAGAGACACACAAACCACAAGTCCTAAACATCGTGTTGTCGGTGTGAAATAGAGCAGAACCCCTCTCCGTACTTGGAGTTTTCTAGACAAGCTCAGAAGAGAATTCCTTACTGCATGCATGAGCCTTTGCTCTTTGGATTCGCTCGAGCATGCACCCGAAACACCCGACGTGGGCCATGCAGGGCCATGCATGTCTCTGCCAATATATGTGCGTGCCTCACTTGACTTTCGCACCCCGCCGCGCGCAGGGTTTTACGAAATGATGGCGAGATCGTGAGCACGACTATCATCCTGTCCAAAATTGGGTCTTGGTGATTATTGAAGAGATCGAGAACATTTCAGACGGAGCTCCTTCGGTGTGTGCCGCGAGATACGACACGCGACCAATTGCGTCTATTCCTTCAAGGTCCCTCTTGTCATTGGGTAGCTGTATATAGGCGCGGGTCCGCAATCACGGCGCAAAAGGTCCACCAACGTTGGCACCGTAATGAGTCGGATCCTTCCACCCACGTATCTAAACGAGTATGACACTTCCTAGTGCCTGTCAGTTCTCGACATAAGCATTATGGCAGGACCGGAATCATCGTTGTCACTGCACTAGTCGCGATCGGCCACTCCTTGCCGCGAACACATGAAATGTTGGTCCCAGTAGGGAAGGTGCAAGTGGAGAAAAATGGGACAAACACGATTGCGAATCAGCACCAATATCGAGGTAAAGAGTGAAAGATGTCAACCCGAGATCATGAGTCATCTGGCATCTATCGAAAACGAGCATCTGTCCTTTTGAGTCGTGTGAGACAGGCTTCGGGATCTGCTATATTAGACACGAAGGCAGAGTTAGGTTGATGATTTGAGAGACTGTTACGCTGTTGCATCGCACGCGATCAACAAACCAAACACACACACGAGAAGCTGCAGATAGAAAGCTGATGTCAGTCCATCGGAACCAAAAATAGCACAATCCCAAGAAAGGCGAAGAGGGAAAGGAAACGACTGACAAGCAACATGAATCCCATGATAGTCCATATCTCCCAACCACCAGCCCAGACCTTGCCTCTGGCCATGTTCATCTGTTGACGCCAAAACCGGTGGCCGCCAATAAGGATCACAACAATAGCGGCGCTCTGGAAGAGACCCGCTAGAGGCTTTCCCAGAGCGTGATAGCCAAACACAGGATCGTTTTCGGGGTTTGGCGAGCGTTGGAGACTGAATAGCTGGGCGGTGACGATACCCAGCATCGAGAGGGCGAGAGAGGTGCGTTGGTAGGCAAGAAACGTTCGTTCATTGGCTGGATGGTCAAAGAGTCAATTATCCTGTTCAGCTTCCAGGCGGTCTGGTCGTGATATGCGAGTGTGATTCACAACTGGATGTGACAGGGCTAGAAAGTTGCATACCAAGGTGATCTCTACAATCTGCGTGAGGCACATGTAATTGGATATAATGCTTCCACCATCCTCTCAAGCTACTGAGAAATGGAGCTTCTCCGCCGGCGCCAGAGGTGTTTGTCGCATTGGTCGAGGCAGACCTCACGGCTGTGTCTTGATGTACATGTTGCACAGGTTCAAGTTCTGTTGCTTCTCGCTCGTCGACATTTTTATCGCATGGCTGCTCAACGTTTTGCAGGACTTCGTTTTCGTGTCGAACAGATCCCGACATTTTACTTTGTCACAACAACCATCTCGATACAAGCGTGGGTGGGGGAATGAGGCTGTACAAAAATGTAGGTAATAGCGCAAGGGTCGAATGGCTTCGAATGAGATGTGACGAGACGAGACAGGGTTGAAGATAGGGTATGAACAATGCTTGGCAGGGTCTCTATACCAAAACGAGTAACTTTATTCTTGAAGGTGATCATAAAACATGACAGTAAGAGAATAGGCCCTCTATGTACAACAAAAAGAAGGTGCTACCAGCACGCGAAAAAAGACATCCAGGTTTCATTAATGGAGCAATATATCATATTTCACATGACATAAAGGAGGTTTGTGTCTGCACAGTGAAGTTAGTATGGGGTACGCAGGTTTCAGAGCCGTAGGATCAAAAACTTACCGATTGGATGACTGGCACTCAATTGAGGTTTCTGAGTGTACTGTCCTTGGAGCTCGTCGCGAATGCTGTTCAGCAATTGAACGTAACTTTGCTGAGGGTTCTTTCTCAGAGCGCCAATGAAGGCCCAAGACATGGCACCAGTCGCTTGACCAGCGATGGAGGCATCCGCTGAGGTCTGATCATCCTTGCTGCCACTCCACATGATGACGTCTCCGGGAGAAGTCTTTGTGCGCTTGTTTTCTTCATAGCTCTCATTGCCTCTGGTGACCTTCTTGAACAAGCCCATAGCAGTACTCGCCATACCGCCAATGTCGCCACGAGCATAACTGCTGACGATGCCCAGCAGGCCTTGGCCAGCTTCTTTAGCAAGGTTGGGCTCCTTGAGTACACCTTGAGTGGAATAGATATATGGCAAATCCAAAGCGGAGCCTGAGTGGCACGAGTCGAAGATGGCAGTCAATCGCACACCGGCAGCGAGGTTCTTGACCATGATGAGATGCATCTCGTCGTCAACAATGTGACCTGCTTGGCGGAAGTCGACAGGGTAGATGACTTCGTCGTAGCCGTCTTCTTCGTCACCATCGAGATCTTCAGTCTGGCCACCGTGACCTAGCAATGGTTAGCAAAATGGAACGATGAGACGATAAAGAATGGTGAAGATACCAGAGTAGTGGAAGAAGAGCGAGTCATTGGGCTGAGCGTCCTTGACCAGCCAGTGCATGGCGCGCAGGATGTTTTGTTTGGTAGGCTGGCTCATTGGGTTCTGCTGATCGTCGGTCAAGGTGACCATGTCTTCGCGCTTGTAGCCAAAGGCCTCCATCAGGTAGTTGGACATGTTCTTAACATCGTTGATGCAACCTCGGAGCTGGCCCTTCTGGCCAAAGTAGTTGATACCGATCAGGAGAGCCTTGCGCTTGCCGGTACAGTTGGAGTATTGGAATGCGTAGTGATTGGGGGCACCGTTGCCAAAGGTTTGCATGCCCGAGGGCGGAGGTGGAGGGGCACCTTGACGAAGGTTGTGCTGTTGGTAGACATTTTGGCCGCTGGGCAGATCTGAGAGAAACAGTCAGTCGCGGGTGGTGCAAAGGAGTTTGAGGGCACAATACGTGATTGAGGGGCATAGTGCTGAGGGGGTGGTTGCGAATAGCCGCCATATTGTTGCTGCTGTGGAGGAGGAGGTTGCTGGTATGAGGCGCCATACTGTGGTTGCGGAGGAGGACCGCCGTAGTTTCCGTACTGAGGCTGAGGTGAGTTGGAGTAACCGCCGTATGCTTGCTGGGGTGGGCTGTTCTGCGTCAGTCGCTCTGGTACGCTGCCGGGCTGGGCGCAAGCTGGGTACTGACGGATATTGCTGAGGAGGATAGCCTCCGTACTGCTGCTGTGGGGGAGGCCCTTGGCTGTAGCCTCCCTGGTTATGGTAGCCTTGGCCGGGATAGTACGACATTTTGGCAGGACGATGCTGGTTTTAGGATGCGATGGATGCTAAAGTAGAGCTCAATTGTCGAAAAGAGAGGCAGCGGTGCAATCACGCGCGGGGTTCGGTTCCTAGATCCTGAGGCCGCTGCCGCGTTTGACTTTTGATACGATCTAGAACTTGGCACTTGGCTTCAATTGCCTAGCTATGATTTGATGCTGCGGACCGAGTGAATAGAAGCAAAAGTCCGAGACGTGCGAGCAAGTAGCCGTCTTATCTCTTTGGCACCGCGGGCTCTCAGTCCGCTTCTAGGAAACGCTGACTGACTGCACGACTGCGAGGAGATGATGTGGCGCTTTGCTGAACAAGAGCCACCAACGGTCTTTATGCTCGCTCAGAACCCGGCACCCAATTCTCTGGCAGAGATCCATCTTGTTTTCCCCGCAGTCCATCCGTGCCTTTTGCTCTGTAACGATCTGCTTTTCCCCTGGTCGATCCGTCCTTATCAAGACCTCCATCCAGAATGAGCTTCTCAATTCAGCCAGAACCCCTCCTCTACCAAGGTCTTTCTGCAAGCCACACATCATCTCCCAACCCTATACAGACCTTGACGTGTGCTCACTTTGCTCCAACTGTTCTGTTGGCCCGTTCCGCTGTCTCTCGGCCGCCCCGACACCGGCCCACATGGTCCTCTAACAGCCCTGTGGCCCAAGCAAACGTCTCCAACTCTGCCACGTCCCTTAAATATCATTAAGCCTAAGCTCACTTAGGACAATGATCTTGGTGGCGCATTGCTGCGCAACCTATAGAATTTCGTCGTCTATCGTATAGATCTAATCACGCCTCTTTTTGGCTTTCAGGGCTTGAATTTTCCCCAACATATCCGACCCTTCGGTAAGACATGCTTTTTGTCGTGCTTTTGTCTCTGGACTTCGAATTCGACAGCACACTCCTTATGTCTCCGTTGAGTCTTCGTCAGTCGTAACCCCCACTGCGAACACCCGCTCGCACCATTCGGCAAATACCTCGCTGGACCAGACCTCGTCTTCTCGACCCTTGCCTTTCTTGCTAACCTTGCCGATTTTGGATGTGCCTTTGCCTTCACTCAGCTTGTCCATCCAATCCTCGTAGGCTAGGATGACTTGGTCCCGCACTGCGGCCACAAGTGTTTCTCTTGTCCTTACATCCTGAATATACTCGTCCAGTTTCTGTCGCAGAGACACCACCTCCTTTTGCGTGATTGTACGAACTTCAGCCGTAACGTGACTCGCTTCTGACCCTGCATCCTTCCTCGGAGACGTCAGTGCTGTTGTGACCGGGCTCACAAAGCTGTTAACAAAATCGTTGATTACGGCTCTTAGTCGTCCGTCGAGTTCTGCTTTGGCGTCCAGCATGTTTTCCACTACTCGTGGCATCAACCCTCCAGCAGCGAGCTTTACCCAACTAGCTGGATTCCACAATCCTCCTCGCTCGCGAAGCTCATAGAATGTATTGGTGACGGACGAGAAGTCAAACGTTACTTCGGGCGTAATGAACTCAATGTCGAACGCTACAATCTGTTGCTTGAGTCGCAACAAATGAGCTATCAGAAACAGGTTGGCATCGGCGGGCGATGACTTTGTTGCTATCTGAGATGCTGCCCATGCCAGCGAGACAGTAGTGCTGTGAACGATGTTATGCGCCAAGTCGTCAAACACGGTGGACTATGGTCCGAGTTAGTAACTACCATTAGTTTAGACACCTGTTTCAACTCACGTTGACCAATCGGTAAATACGGCTCAAAAGCCAAATTGCCTTGCGCAGTGTTGGATACCAAACCATGGCCTGTTTCTCATTGTTGGGCCAAGATGTTTCGAACATGTCAGTTCCATCGTCTTCTTCGCCAGGTGATTTGACCTGGGTAGCATTGGTTGAGTTTTTGCGGCCAGAAAGAGCCACTCGTTTCCCATCAGCAGTCGTTGTTGACGGGCCGCGTGCTTTTGATGGGTAGTCAAGGTCTTCAGGCTTTGTTCGGTAGTTCTCAATGTCGTCTCTGAGAACAGTCAATGCAAGGAAGACGAGTCGGCTTTGAGCGTCTTCCAATGCAGGCTTGACTAGAGCAGCGAAATCCAGGCTCCTCTTTGTACTAGCTACATCTTGATACTCCATGTCATCGTCCTCTTCGTCGACCATGTAACGAGTTTGGATGAAGGTGCAGAGCTCGCACAGCTTCGGGATGCGAGTCTCGCGAATGATTCTAGGGCGGAGATGATCGTATAAAGGCTCACACATGGCCTCTAAGAACTCGTATACACCACCGTCTCCAGAAAACCAGTCGCCCCAAAGATCGTACTCGTCAAGACAGATGCCTCTTACAAATCCGATAGCTGTCTTAGCAAAGGTGACGGAATCACCGACTGCATTATCGACTGTAGCCATTTCGGTAAGCTTGCGAGATATGATAGGAAACATTAGGCGGCCTCGAGTGGCTGAGTAACTCTGATATAGCTCGTTCATCAGACTTTGGTACTCGGCCTCACCACCTTGGTCGGCACCTGAAGGCAGCACGGCACGCTTTTGTATCTCTAGGCCGAGTTGTTTTAGCTCAGGAGCACTGACACGAAACTTTGCATAAAGCAGAGCAGTTTGGGTAGTGTCGTTGAGCTGACGGTCAGCGATTCGTTGTGAGGCATCTGCAGCCAGCGCTCGTAGAGAATTTGTGAAGTGTACTCGGATAAGTGTTAGGGCACGAGTTAGCAAGAGACGGTAGCGTGAACGGTAAGTAGGGGCTTCGCGATGAGTAGGCTGCAAACATCAGTAAAGAAGCTGAAAGCATAGAACAACGGGACGTACGTGAGCTTGCATATAGTCCAGGCATTGGTCAAGGTTCTTGAGCATGTCGGGGAACTCGTGTGCGCGGACAAGGTTGGCAGCACCAGGAGCATTCAACCTACGGGTCATGGGTTCGAGATAGGCGTAGTATTGGAGGTTATGATTCATGTTGTCGGCCAGGTGGGTAATGCGACGTTGCTCAGTTATGAGAGACTCGCATTGAGCGTGGAAGGCAGTTGTCTGCTCGTCGACAGCCTTGAATGAGTCGGACAGGGAGGACAAGACAGCCAGGGCGTCATTGGTGCTCTGGGCTAGCGAGTCGAGGTGATGTTGCGACATGTTCAGCTGATCGTAGTACAGCTCGTAGTCATGGTGGCTGGCATCCAGGAGGTCGTCCTCCAGAGCATCGTACCAAGTTGCGAAGTCAAGGTTCGATCGCAGGACATGTTTGGGCTTGGGGGCCGAAGATAGGCTGTTCTTGCGCGATAGCGCAGAGGGAGTGGTCGTATGCGAGAGTTGATCGGGAGGGCGGAGGTGAGTATATGATAGAGCTCTTTTGACAAGTGTCGGTTTCGGGGGACCGTTGATCAAGGAGTTGTCGTCTTCTTCGCTAAGACTGGGCAGTTGGTCTGAAGGATCATCAGCCTGTGTCGCTTCCTGTGGCAGCATCAGACCTGGGCTCGAGTCGGCCAAGGTACCATGGCATGGTCGATGAGCAGCTTACATGTGGCTGTTGTAAGAGGGAAGCTCGCCGCCGATGGCCCGGGGTCTTTTCAGACGAGGCTGGGGTGCTGGGTACAAACGACGAGTACCAGTCGCTGTCCATCATGGTGGGCGGGAGAGGTCAAGAGTGTTGACAATGGACAAGATTCGAAGTCACGGGCTGTCATGGCCCGGCTGGAGTCGACAGGCCGGGCTTGGCCGGTCGAGATAGCGGCGCATATCGTGGCATGGCTCGGGCCGATCTGGCCGAAGGGTCTCGTGAAAGATGCCCGCAATCGCGTGGCTCGTGCCTAGACCGAAAATGATGACGGTAGAGACTCGCCTGGCCAATCGCCGTCCAGTCGCTGACAGTTAGTTAGCCTCTTGTCTTCCAACCTGCAATGACCTGAGTCTTGCTCAAGTCCGTCAACACTTGTTCAATCGCCCTCCCAAACATGCTTCCCAAGACCAGTGTTCCCAAGCTGCGTGCTCTCCCGACAGCCCGAGCAGCTTCAACTCGAGCTTCGATGCAAGCGAGAAGTCATGCGAGAGTTGCTACCGCCCCCGCCTACGCTGCAAGACGACAGCAACACTTCCTGAGATCCTTGGCCGTCATCACTGCAGCTGCTGGCATTGCCACTGTTTCACAATACTACCTCAATGATGGTCGCCTCCTCAAGACAGCACACGCCGAAGCCCCGCCTGCCGCCGAGCAACAAGAAATTCAATTAGAAAAGACTCGCAGACGTGGTGCCAACAAAGACGAGGACAGAGATATCGCAAGCTCTCAGCATCTCCAGGTCAGAAAGTCATGGGAGAATCCTGGTGTCTACGCATGCGGCTCCAATGCTGGCAAGGTCGTCGCCCCCGATTCCGATGCCACATACATCAAGACCCCTCGTCGCATCAAGTTCTTTGATGGAAAACTGCTTCGCGACATCAAGTTGGACAAGAACTTTGGTGCTGCCATAGACGAGCAGGGCAACCTATTGCAGTGGGGCCTTGACTACTCCAAGGACACCACCGAGCCCACTGTAACACTCAAGGGCAAAAACTTGGTCTCGTTGGCCATCTCCAAAGACCGTATCTTTGGCCTGTCATCTTCTGGAAGCGTCTACTCTCTGCCAGTCTCTGCTGCCGACCAGGCCTCAGGCGCTAAGCCTAGCGAGAGCTCTTGGATTCCTTTCTGGTCTTCCACCTCTCCCATCAGCTACCGCACCATTGTCCCTTCAGATATGAGTTACAGTGAGAAGGTCTCAACGATTGACAGCGGTCTGGAACACGCCTTGCTGCTCACTTCCAAGGGGCGTCTCTTCTCTATGGCCTCCGCAACCGACGCTTACCCTACCAGGGGTCAACTCGGCGTTCCAGGCTTGTCTTGGGACAACAAGCCTGCTGGTCCCTACTATCAGCCCCACGAGTTGACCACCCTTAGAGGTTTCAACATCTCCAAGATCGCATGCGGTGATTATCATAGTATCGTAGCTGACACCGATGGTCGTGTCTTTGCATTTGGCAATAACACTTCAGGACAATTGGGCTTCGACTACAACACCGAATCTGCTGTTGTTGATACGCCGGCGTTGTTGCCCCTTCAGAAGCTGTACGCTGGATCATCGCAGATCCCTGTAGTAACATCGATAGCCGCTGGCGGCGCCAACTCTTTCTTGACCGTGGATGCTACCAAGGTGGCATCGCGTAACTCTGACGGCAGAGGCGTTGGCAGAGTCACTGCTGATACTTTCGCATGCGGTGCTGGTATTTACGGTACGCTCGGAAACAACCGCTGGACTCATGTTCAAGGAACTCCCACCAAGATCCCCTCGTTATCGTCGCTATTCGAGTACGACGAAGCAAACAACACGGTCGTTCCCATTAGATTGGCTAGCATTAGTGCTGGCAACAAGCACGTTGCGGCTGTCATGAACAATGTCGCACACACAGGAGCTTTGAACACAGACGGAGAAACGTGGTGGGGAAGAGACATCGTCTTCTGGGGCGGCAACGAGCATTATCAGCTGGGAACTGGTAAGAGAAACAATGTCAACACCCCAACATACATCCAGCCTCTCGATCAAGCTGCAGAGCGCAAGGTCAGAGGCAAAGAGGAGCACAGGTTCCAAATCACACCAAGAAGTACTGTCCGTCTCCCCGATGGCAGAAAGGTCAGCATAGAACAGCGCGTAGAATGTGGTAGGGACTGTACCGCTATCTACTCGGGCGCGTAAGACGGACGGTGATTTCCTGTTGCTTACATGCATTCCTTACGTTTACTGTTTCTGTAGATATCCTCGAGGGCGTTTTTTGGGCATGGAGTTGGTGGTGGTAACGAGTTGTCTACTATGTAAATTTATATGTATATAACCCTTCTCTCAGCCTTTTATTGTGCGAGATGTCACAAAAATCGATTTGCTCCACAGCAGAACCAGCGACTTCAAAGAAATCTTCAGCTCCGCCTGACACTCCAATCTGAGTTTGTCTCTTTCAAAGACACAATCAGATGGTTCCGATGGCTTGTCTTCGAGTTCGCCAATACGAATGGCGTACTTAATCAATTGGTCATGTCTGTCGCCAATCTGTACCTCTGGTCGCGCATCAACGGTGACCACGAGCACGCTCACAACTTGCGCATCCTCGCATTCAATCAACCTAACAGAACACAAGACTTGTAGTGGCATTGCTTGTTCGAACTTGGCTCTTGCGAAGCCTTGGGCTAGTATTGATGCTTTGTTCTCTTCATGGTGTCTCTAGGTTTCGCTTCATGCAAAGAGGGACAGCAGCGCTTCATGCGACGACACCTGAAGGAAAGCTTCGTGCAGAATTCAGATGACTGGCTGCAGGGCTCGCTAAACTTGCATAATCGCATTTCGCGCAGTTGGAGGAAGAAAGTCGTCGCCTGAAATCCTTCTGGGTTTTAATTTCCTAATCGAAGCGGTACTTGCTGTAGAGACCCCTCGGGGAGCACTTCATCACCTTCCTCAATGAGCTAACAAGTCGATCACCCCTCCACGAAGTTCGATGCAGCGAACATCATGCGCTGCTGCCACCGGGTCATCTGTCTCGCGAGTCGCATTCCAGCTTCCCGCCTATCGTTGCATCGCGTGCGGTCAGTCTTGACGTTTTCCACGGTCCTTTTATTGGCCAACCCAGCAGCCTCCATTCGCTTGGTTTAATTTCTTGTATCCGAACTGCCGCTATCTCTTCACGCGCCTTGTCCAATCAAGACACAGGTCAATATAAGTTACATCCTACAACCATGTGAGTTTGGTGTGCGCATCCTAGTGCATTCCATAAATCGATCGCGTTGCCCACCTGCATCACAGTCGCACCACATCTGCTCTGATCATCTTGTCGTTTGTCAACAACCATGGCACAACCTGCAGCTTTGAGTCTAGAAGGCGACCCACGAATGAGTGCTTCTGGCCCGGGCATAGCACAACTTTCAACACCAGCACTCAGAAATCTGCATGACCCTTCGGTGACGATCGAAGAATACTTTTACTATGCCAAGATCACTCGTGAAGAGCAGAGAAGCATTCCAACAGTCAAAACACCGGCCAGGAAGCTTTTGCGCTTTGGTAAACACGATGCCGTCTCCTCTACCGTCACTGGGAGCGATCCCATCAAACCTGAAACCTCCGAGAATCCACAGAGTACAGCGACGGACGAGAAGACTGGCGAACCTGAAGCTCCCGCACCTGCTCGACCAGTTGTTGTGACAGAGGATGAGTGGTTACAAGCTTCCAGAGCTGCAAGGACAGCGACCTGGGGCTCTGTCTTCTATCTCATCACCACAGACATTCTCGGTCCTTATTCTGTGCCGTACGTGGAACTTTTTAAGCTCAACTGTTGAGCTCCTTCGACTGACAGTGCGGAAGATGGGCTTTGGCACAGATGGGTTATGGTCCAGGCATTGTTCTGTACACCATTTTTGGAGCTCTGGCTGGCTACACAGGCTGGCAGATCTGGCAAATGTTCCTCAAACTTGACTCCGACCACTACCCTATGAAGACCTTTGGCGATGTTGCATTCAGAGCCTATGGGCGGGTCGCACGCCATCTGGTGAACATCCTGCAAGTGATCCAACTCATCTTCAACGTGGGAGTCATCATCATTCAGAACGGACAAGGCCTTTACCAGATCAACTCGAACATCTGTTATATTGTGGTGAGTGCAATTTGGTTTCATATATTCTGAGGCGAAAGGTGTTTCCTGTACCTATGCCAATTCATGGTGACCAAGAAACATCTTTCAATGAAAACTGAGCTAACAATACTCTTCAAAGTGCTGCGTCATCTGGACAGGTGAGTCGGATTGCTATACAGCACTTGATACGCGTGCTCACGTTCTTAGTGTGTGGTTTCGTGATTGGTCAAGTACGTACGTTGCAGAAGTACGGCTGGATCGCCAACTTCGCTGTCTGGCTTAACGTTATTGTCATGATTCTTACGATGGCTGTCGTACGTTTGAGCGCTATGTTTTGCCTGTCAAGCTTGTTCGACTGACATTGTTCTAGGTGACTCACAGTCATCCCAATTACGAGGCCGCTGCCAAATCCAATGGTGCCGATATTGGCCCTCCTGCACCTCCAGTCATGACCACTGCGGGCCCACCAGCCGATGTCGAGTTCAGCGGACAACTCGTGGGGTTGATGCAAGCTGTTTACTCTTATGGTGGTGCCATGCTCTACTGCGAGTTTATGAGCGAGATGCGAAAGCCTTTCGATTTCTGGAAAGCACTGATTGTTGCAGAGACTTTCATCTATGTCGTCTATCTGTTCTTTGGCATCTACGTCTACTCGTTCCAGGGTCAATACACCATCAACCCAGCTCAACAGGTATGTCATGTTCACCCTAGTAGATAATTGCGATGTGGCTGATTCTCTGAACCAGGGTATGTTTCCTCATGCGGCCTTGACCGCGGGCAACATCCTCGCATTTTTGACGGCTCTTGTAGCCGCCGGACTTTATGGAAATATCGGAATCAAGGTTATGTATCAGAACATATTCCAGGAACTGCTGGGTTTGCCGCAGCTTACCACAAGAGCGGGAAAGCTCCTCTGGATTGGGATCGTCCCGATCTACTGGGGCGTAGCGTTCGTTCTTGCTGCCGCAATTCCTCAGTTCAGGTGGGTTGCCTTACTATTGTGTCTCACGCCTCTATCTGACATGACATTCAGCGCACTTTCTGGTCTTGTGGCAGCCCTTTGTATCCTCCAGTTCACATACACCTTCCCACCTTTGCTCATGCTAGGTGTGCAAGTCCAGTACGACGCAATTCGCCCTGATCAAGGCGAAGGTTTCAATCCAGCTACTGGTGAGACGGTACGACATGACCATGGCATGAAAAGATGGATCCGCGGCTTCTTTGCTCGCAGATGGTACATCAAGCTTTGGAATCTCATCTTCTTCCTTGGGGCTTTTGTTACTTGCGTCTTGGGAACATACTCTTCGATCAAGTCCATGATTGATGCCTATGCTTCGGGCTCGTCGACGGCTTTCAGTTGTGTTGGACCGGTTTGATGGGTCGATCTGAATGTCTGGGATTCAGCCTAGATTTGCTCGTGGTGCGGCTTGTCCTGAGATGATAACTGTGTATTGATAATGGTCCTAGCAAATCTTCTCTCTTCACAACCAGCCTGTGTGTAATTAGTGCAAGAATTCAAAACAGCCAAGTTAGTGGTCTTTAGTTCCTGCCTCCCATCGATTTCGTCTTCGTTATCACTGTCAAGCGTGAATATCATACAACTTGGAAAACTTTGGTCAGGGTGCTGAGACCGACCACTACTCGGACATAAACGGTGTTTTGAAACTCATGGAGATCTGCATCCCGACGTCACCAACCTGCCACGCGCCTCGTTGGCCTCCATGATTTCTCTAACACTTATTACCACTCACAAGATATCGTTCTAAGAAGGTAGCATTGAGAGACTGCGCAGAGGTAGGTGTATTGCTTGACGCAAATCTTTGCCATGAGGGCTGCAAGCGCGATGAGATAGGACCCTCGCATCGAAGCTCGTCTCGGGCTGTAAAAAACAAGGCAGGGGAGTCGCGTGAAGTCAAGTTACGTGAACCCTTGTCCCCTTCATTCGTTCCTCAATCAACTCTTCCCATACACGAATATATCCAGCGACAATGACGGCAAGGATAGATTCGGGCGAACCCTTCCTCAAACACCTGAATGTCAGCAAGACACCGTATATTTTCCTTACGGCAGAGACGGACGACTTTGATGAAGAGATTATCGCTGCATGGCAGGAAGAAGGCTTTGTTACGACATATGTGCCTTATGGCGATGGAGGAAAGGACTATGTGAACAGGATGCATGTGGCTCCTGACCAGGCACTGGGTTTGAACGATCAGTATGCCATAGTAGGTTCGTTCTTTCCTCCTTTATCCTGGCCAGTAGAAGTAGCTAACGTGTCGCAGCATTTGGTGATGCAGCGAACGTATGCCTCGAGGCCTATGTCAAGTCTACGCCCCGTCTAGCCGCCCTGATCGCATATTATCCCGACAAAATCCCCGATCCGCAACAAACACGGTACCCCATGCACACGACCGTCCTAGTCCACCTCGTTGGCAACGAGATCAAGGTCATCCGCACGCCAGAAGTACTCGGCATACAAGGCAAGAAAAAGATTATTACAAAGGGGATAGGAGATGGAGCTGGCCTGGGCGGAGAGCTCAAATTGAGCTTCCAGGCATACAAGTATGCTGGCGTCGAATCTGGGTTCGCAGAGAGCGACTTGGATGAATACGATGCCGCTGCTGCTGGTCTGGCATGGAGCAGGAGCTTGGGTGTTGTAAGGAAGGCTCTACGGATAGCCTCTGATATCGAGAGGATACGAGACAACCAATTGGACTGTATGTTGTTACAACTACACACAACGCCTATAGAACATATCAAAGCTGACACAACTGCCCAACACACAGACGCGCGAAAAGGCAATGCCCAGAAAGCCCTTTCCATCACCGCCCCGAAACCAGCAGTTCTCCACGTACCCACTCTAACCGGTGCATTCCACGAAGAAGACCTAGCAGACTTTTACACCGAGTTCTTCCAACCATCACCCACATCCCTCAACTGCAGACTCCTCTCCCGCACCGTAGGCACCGACCGCGTAGTCGACGAGCTCTCCCTTTCTTTCAACCACAACAAAGTAATACCCTGGCTACTTCCTGGTATACCCGCCACAAACCGCAGGATCGAGGTGGTGATTGTGAGTATCGTATGCATTAAAGCAGGAAAACTGGCCAGTGAAAAGGTTTACTGGGATCAGGCTAGCGTGTTAATGCAAGTGGGATTGCTTGATCCGAAGCTGGTGCCAGACAAGTTTAAAGAGAAGGGGGTTGAGAAGTTGCCGGTTATCGGTGCTGAGAGTGCGAGAGCAGCGGTTAGAGGGGGTAGCCGGAGGATTAATGAGTTGATTGATGAGTGGTAGAGCTGGTGATGGAGTATACCTAATACAAACATGATATACATGTGCTTCTCCTCAGCTCAATCTCTTGTCCTGGATAAGCTCCTCCATATTAGATCTTGATCGCTTCTGCATCGTTCTCTATCAAGTCTCTAGCCTTTCTTTCCAGGAAAGCGCATCTTTATAGCTGATACTTCGCTCTGCTGTCCCCAAGAGAGCTGCAGATACGAGTTGGGTAAGCCGTAAGCCGGAACAGGCTTCGAGGCTTCATTCTTCCCAGGCTTCACCCGAGTACCATGTATACAACCCCAAGACAAAAACGAAATCTCAAGATCCGCGAAACATTCATTTACTGTATCGCACGATACAAAAACAAAAGGATGATGATCAGAGTGGGATTCGAACCCACGCGATTTCTCACTAGTAAACTCATATTTCAGGTTGAGCCTGAAACTAGCGCCATAACCACTCGGCCATCTGACCAATCTATGAAGTGCTCGAGGGCAGTGTAGTACTCGTAGTACGCGCAAACGTCACGACGTGCCACGCGGGTTCTTGAGCTAGGGATTGAATCTGGATTTGGTAGGCCACGAACAGATGAGCAACGAGAATTCAGTCGAAGCCAATATTATAGCCCTCCTACCCACGTCGTGTACTGAAGACTGTAGCTTTGTAAACATAGAAGGCGTACAGTTGTAGACAACCTGATCAAGAACTTTTCCTAGAACCTTTCCTCCTACCGTAATGAACCCAGAGAGCAAGAAAAGACACATATAGAAGCCACACATACAGTACGACAAGAAAAAGAAAAAGGGCAGACTTCACAATATAATACACTTATTACGCCTGCGGCCCTTCTTCCTATCTCCCTCGCCACCATCCTCATCTCTCCTCCGCCTACTCCTCTCCTCTCCTCCATGACTAGTCCCAGTCCTTCCATTCTGCAAATCCTTGTGCATAATCTGCCTACACACATCCACAAACACCTCTGTGACGTTCTGCCGTGTCCTCGCCGAAGCCTCATAGTAAGGAACATTTCCCCAACCAGAGGATACAGCAAAGGCAGCTGCTCGAGACACCGCGCGGTCCTCTTCCAGATCGGACTTGTTGCCGACGAGCACGATTGGGACGTGTGGATCGTCTTTGAGGTTTACGAGTTGGTCGCGGAGTTCGGAGAGTTCTTTTAGAGAGGAGGAAGAGGTTATGCTGAAGACGAGGAGGAAGCCTTGGCCGGATTTCATGTAGAGTTCCCTAGAAATGATGGGTTAGCTCGTATGGTCTTTGGCCCTGACTAGGGTTTGTGTGGTGTTTACCGCATGGCCGCTGGATCTCGTGTTAGTGAAAGGTTTTATAAGCTTTGAGTGGGTTGGGTGGTTTTGAACTCACTGAATTGTTCTGTTCCGGCTGTGTCCAGAATCTCGAGAATTACTTGTCGACCCTATATTTGCAATTACAAAAGTGAAGACAAGACATAGTTTCGCTACTTATGCATACATCGACGTCGCATTGCTTGCGATATGAGTCCTCGATAGTTGGATCATATCTTTCGATCCAGATACCTTGTACGAATTGTGCTTAACAGAATGTCAGCCATATTCAAAAACAAGATTGTTTGATCATGGAATACCTGTTAAGCAACTTTTACCAACACCGCCTGGAAAAGAGTCAGCACGTGGTTCTGCCGGATGGTTGTAGAATGTAACGACCTGAGCCAAGAACGACGATGTGATATTCCCTAACAATTCACGTTCAGCCTTGAGAACGATCGACGCAAGAGGCATATGATTACCTATGGTTCGTTGCCCGCGACATCCTGTCGAAGAAATATCAGGAGAACTTTGGACCACCACGTATAGAAAGGCGGTGCTCCAGCCAGATAACGGTGCAGAGAAGCTCGAGATCGCAACAAGAGAACCGAGTGATTTCAGAAACCACGGGGTGAAGGAGGATATCGGCAAGGCGGACCCGCTCCCCGTTCTACTGCAGAGCTCCTGACCAGCAAGAGTACAGTAGGTGCAGATCGGTCGTTAGATCGTAACGTGCTAGCTTAGGTCACGTCAATTGGGACAAGTTCGTCTACAAGCATACAAAAGCGAAGAAGACAACACAAAGGATGGTATATGGTTGCAAACTTACAGCTTGGCGTTTGTTGATTGAAAGGTTTGTTTGAAATGCGGTCAAGGAAGCGCCCAGGCTACTCAAGAGCACAGTACAAACGGTGCAGATCGGCGGTCAGAGAGATTGGGTTGCAAAAGATTGACATGCATATACACGCAGTAGAAGAGAAAAAAGAGCACGAAGAAACTTTGGGATATAGATAAGATTAGGGAGACGAGAAGACGCGTTGAAAGCGCAAATGACATGTAGCGCGCGTGCGAAGAGCTGGCCTCTGATATCAGAAGTGTGCAGCTTTCTGGGATGATAATTTCGGCACATCCGAGTCATGGATCGTGCCGCCGCGCCTCGGCTTCAAAGCACTCTGAGACGACCTTCCACACGACATGTCTCAACCTGGCCGGCTTTTCATGTATTCAGCCATTCTTGACAGACGCCATCTCTATTTGCGACGGAAGACACGGCACCTGCTTCTGCTCAATTGAACGCACAGCAGAGTTTTCAGACGTGATGAGACGTCCCGACGTGAACGAGATAGGTATTGCACATGAGATTGCAAGTATGAAACGACGCAGGGCGTATAAGTGTATAGCATGCTATGTTCCCTCATGTAGTCGGGTATGGATGGGATATGAAGGAACAAAATTATTTACAGATTTGCTGCAAGCCACAAGGAGCTTCAGCTCGCCAGGTTCACACGGCAATATGTAGCCGGCGCAGCGTCATCAACGTCACCAGGGATTAGGAAAGGCAGTGGGGTTATTACAGACGAGCTTGCAAGCGACGTCAACAACTCGCTTGTTTAGAGCATCAGACGAAGGTTTGAGAGAAGCGAATGCGAACGCGAATGTCTGAAAGAGCCAATCGACTTTTGGATGGATTGAGGTGGCATGTAGGGCAGCTCTTGCTGATCAGGGAAGAAGGGTTTGGTGGTTGCTCAGAGTGGGAGATCTTCGGAGGGCAGGCGCAAGCTCTGGGGAAACAGGAGCTCTGGAGTTTGGTCGGCTGGATGCTGTCTGTCCATAGCGAGTCGAAGCCAATTCGACACCCAGGATCCGTGAAATGCGAATCTCATCTGTGCTTGTCGCAGCAGTGAGCTTGGTCTTGCCAGCATGCCAGGCTGTCTTTGTCGATGATGCGTGGAAGCTAGACTGGCACCTTGCCCTCGTCGGCGCACCCCACCAACACACGACCTTCTTCCACCAGCCCGTTGCCGCCTCCAAAGCATCTTTGCTCTACACTCTCTCGGACAAGACAATTCTCGGAGCCGTCAACCCCAAGGATGGCTCGCTCAGATGGCGCCAGCAATTATCTCCCACTACCAATTCGTCCTCAACCTTCCTCCGACCCGCCCAGGGCCACCACCTCGTGATAAGCGCTGTCGACGGTCAGGTCGCTGCATGGAACGCTGCCGATGGTCGTCAAGCATGGTCTGTTGATCTGGGACACGCCACGGTGAAAGACTTGGAGATTGTCGAGATACCCGAGCCCAACGAGCAGGGAGGAAGCAAGGATGCCATCGTTTTGACCGGCGCTCCTCTGCCCACAGTCCAGAGACTTGCTCGCCAGGACGGCGCCCAAAAATGGCTTTACAAGGATGAGAGCGGAGACGTTCCTTTCCAGCTCTCCGTCTCGTCTACCCACATCTTCTACATTTCCCTGCACACTTCGATGCTAGGAGGCCTGAAGATCAAGGTTGCTTCTTTGGACCCTGTCACTGGACACAAGATTGATCAGTACACTTTGGCTACTGAAAGTGACCTTGCTTCGACTGCCGATATCTTGTCCGTTGGCGCAAACTCTGCCTCGCCCATCATCGCATGGACTGACAAGGCTCGTTCTACTCTCAAGGTCAACGTCATTGGCTCCAAAGCCGTTTCAACCTTCGATGTCGAAGCTGGTCAAGACGTGTCGAGCCTATCCCTGCATGCTCCCTACCATGTCAATGCACGTCCTCATTTCCTCGTTCACTACCAAACGCCTTCGCAGAACTGGGCCGAGGTCTATCATGTTGATCTCGTCAAGTCTACCGTGTCCAAGGCTTACTCACTTCCTAAGCTGGCAGGTAGCGCCGCCTTCTCTGCCAGTACCTCTGAAGCCAACGTGTACTTTACACGTATCTCTGAAGCTGAAGTGACGATTGTCTCGTCCGCTTCGCACGGTATTCTTGCCAGATGGCCTTTGAAGGGCGCTGCAGGTATCACTTTGCAAGGCGACCATGCTCCTATTCATGCTGTGTCTGAGGTGTCTGTCAAGGTCGACACTGTTTCTGCTGTGCGCTCTGCAGTTTATCTGACGTCTGGCGAGTGGGTTATGATCCGTGACGGAACCCCTGTTTGGGAAAGACCAGAAGCCCTGAGCAGTATCAAATCTGCCGTCTGGGCATATCTTCCTGCTCCTGAAGGTCTTGTGCACGAGCTCGAGATTGAAGGCCACTCAAACCCTATCCAGGCTTATATCCACAGAGTCAAGAGACACGTTGCAGCCTTGGAGAATCTCCCAGCATACTTGACAGCTCTGCCCAGTCGCATCGCCTCCAGCATAGGCTTTGGAGCATTGGATGCCGATCTAGATTCGACAAATACTTTCGGCTTCCACAAGAAGATCGTTTGTGCTACCGAGAGCGGTCGCTTGATCGCCCTGGACGCAGGCGGCAAGGGCAACACAATTTGGAACGTCAAGATCGATACCAATGCTGCTCCTTCTTGGCAATCACCCAAGCTTGATGCACGTCCCGATGGCACAATTGTCGCAAGCAGCATTGATGGAAGTCAGCACAGACTCTTCAACGCATCCACTGGCGTTGAGATTCCCTACACTGAAGTCGCACTCTCATCAGACCTGAACCATGATGCCAAGTTTGCTTATGGCTTAGAGGACGGCAAGGTCATTGGTGGTCCAATTGCTGAGGCTGCATCGTGGAAGTTCTCGCCTGGTAATGGTGAAACGGTCTACAGCCTGACTCCTCGTCCACTTGAAGACCCCGTTGCCTCAATCGGAAAAGTTCTTGGAGACCGTAAGGTTCTTTACAAATACCTTAACCCTAACACTCTTCTTGTCATCACTACTTCCGAAGCCACATTGTCGGCCACCGTCAGTGTGCTTGATGCTTTGTCGGGATCCGTGCTTTACGTCGCTTCTCATCAAGGCGTTGATGCAACTATGCCCATCGCGTCGACCATGTCTGAAAACTGGTTCGCTTACTCGTTCGCTTCACAACCAACGGCAGATGGTGTCAAGGGTTATCAATTGGTCATTGGCGAGATGTTTGAATCGCCATTCTCGAACGACAGAGGCCCTCAAACAGCCACCAAGAACTCATCAGAGGTTGACTACAGTTACCAGCCTCATGTTGTCTCTCAGTCTTACCGCGTTCGTGAGCCGATCTCAAAGTTGGCAGTCACGCAGACCAGACAAGGCATCACTTCGAGAGCATTGTTGGCTGTATTGCCCGAGTCTAACGCGATAATTGGCATTCCCCGCCAGGTCATTGACCCTCGTAGACCTGTTGGGAGAGATGCCACCAAGGATGAGATGATGGAGGGCTTGATGAAGTACACGCCAGTTCTTGAGTTTGACCCCAAATGGTATCTCAACCACCAGCGTGAGGTTTACGGAGTTGAGACCGTTACGACCAGCCCGGCTGTACTTGAAAGTACCAGTCTGGTCTTTGCCTACGGCCTTGACGTGTTTAGCACTAGGATCAGCCCAAGTTTCTCATTCGATGTTCTCGGCAAGGACTTCAACAAGCTCCAAATGCTTGCAACAGTAGCCGCACTTGCTGTGGCTACTGTCGCCGTCGCACCTCTAGTAAGTTACTCATCGGCATTTGTATTGACCGTCATGCTAATCTGGTGCTTAGGTGAAACGTAAACAAATCCACACAAGATGGCAGTTCTTGTAGAACTGGTTACTAGAACACATAGACGAATCTTCTCAATGTATATTATGTTGCTCAAGTATTGCTTCGTCTCGTGCTCGGCTAGAAGTGCCTCGCGACTGTTGCACCGCGTACGTGAACTATCGCAAAGCTGTCGGCGATAAGAACGTTCAATGATGACAATTGCTACTCGGTGCGGCACTTCTTGATAGCGAGGTGGTGATCAGCATTCCTTGATGAATCGGCCCCAAGTCTGAACCCTTTGCGAGAGCTTCAAATATGGTGCCGACTATCCACCTCACCGTCAAAACGAACCCAATAGAAGTGTAGAGTTTTGTTATACCTACCGGTCGGCGAATGTGCAAACCGAGCCTCCGGCATGGATGACGCTTCACGCGGCTGATAAATTCCTAAATCCGTTAAATCCATCATATTTATCTAGTCCTCGTCATCATCGTTGCAACTCGAGAGAATTCCACTGAACTACACATACAAGCAACGATGAGTGACCAGAACAAGTACAACAGCAAGCTCCAGGGCCAGCGTGTGCTCATCATTGGAGGCAGCGCAGGCGAGTACCTAGATCAGACGGGCAAAGTTTCCCTAGTCTAACGGATTGCAGGCATTGGCTATGGAGTTGCTGAAGCATCCTTGGAGAATGGAGCTTCAGTCATCATCTCTTCATCAAACGAATCCAGAGTTCAGGAAGCTGTCTCGAAGTTGCAAAAGGCATACCCATCGGCCGCTAAACGCGTCGAGGGCTATGCAGCCAACATGGGCGATCAAGCTAGCCTTGAGTCCAATGTTGAGCAGCTCTTCCAGAAGGCTGGCAAACTTAACCATGTCGTCTTCACAGCTGGAGATTCTCTGGCAATGATGGCGCTCGAGGATGCTACTCTGGACAAGGCTATTCAGGCAGGCATGGTCAGATACTTCGCCCCTCTAATGGTCGCCAAGCACGCTGCAAAGGTCCTTGACAAGAGCCCAACCTCGTCCATTACCTTGACTACCGGCAGTGTCAGCGAGAAGCCCATGACCAACTGGAGCGTCATCAACGGCTTCGCCACTGCCCTTCAAGGCACTACGAGAGGTCTAGCACTGGATCTCAAGCCCATTCGTGTCAACTTGGTATCCCCCGGAGCTGTAGAAACTCCACTTTGGAACGGTATCCCAGAGGAACAAAGAAAGCAGACATTCGAAGCATTTGGAAAAAAGATGGCAACGGGTAAAATTGGTCAGGTCGAGGACGTGGCCGAGGCATTCCTGTACGCAATGAAGGACAAGAATTTGACAGGAAGCATGATTAGCACAAACGGAGGCGCCTTGATCATGTAAGGGATGAGGGATATAATTTTTCATGAGAAGAGGAAAAGGAGATGGTGGGGCAGCAGTAGTGGAGAAAGCAAATTTCTGTTGTATTCGTGGCAGCCCAAGCCTTGACATTGAATGTTTGTGATTTGTTGAAGGCGACGAGCTAGGAAATGATGCAGCAACGTTTCTCACGAGTACCTTTCTTAGTATGCTGTTGGGACTGCAGGCAGGTCTAGTGTATGTGGAAGACAAAGAAAGGTCGGCGGTGTTTGTGGAGACTGTCGATGCAGCAAAGCCAGGAGACGGGAGGCAGTAGTAGAGTTTCTGTCAGTCGAGTAGGCGTTTCAGGAGATTGGTCAAACCTGGTCCGTGGGATCAGCGTTTCGAGAACAAGAAGCCCCCCACCTGGGTCCTTCTGATGCCCAACTTGTTGGAATTTTCGAGCTCTGGCAACAACATAAACTCGCAGTGCGTGCTCATTGTAGTCGTCAACTCCTGAGCACCTAGACGTGGGCAAAGACAAAACCAAGTCGCGACAGAGTCCAAGCATCTTGGACCAACGACTCAGGGCAGGCAGTTGATTGAGATTCAGGGAACGGGCCGTGGAGTTTGTACCATCGCAGGGTACCGAGCAAACTACGCCATCGTGCTTCCCGTTGTGTGCGTGACGCCAAATGTCAGCAGCCAACAATTGACAGACGAACCGGCAGCTTGGAAGCCGCCGCATACACACATATCGCAGACCCACCAGGACTCGATTTTTGCTTCTTCCATACCCTCTCGCGCCGCATCGCATAGCCATTCGGAGATCATTCACTAGGCCATACTACACTTTCGGTTGCTGTAACGGCGTCGGCGCCAGTTTAGACGGCCATGTCTTACCACCGAGCCTCGTCACCTGGGAGCCGCCGTCTGGCTCACCCAGCACGCTTGTCCGATGGCTACTATCCTCCTCCCACGTCCGCCGCCTATGCTTCACCCAGGTCTAGTGGTGAGCGTCTTGTGCCCATCTCGACAACCACTTTCGTTACACGAGACGTCTACTCAGGCAGACCCCGTCGCTCTACCCTGACCGACCCCTCGCGCCCCATTACAACTCCCTCGACCGCCAACACCACCACCATTCCCGTCCACTCACGCAGCCGGCCTGCTGTCATTCAATCCTCGCACGATCGTCCTCATAGTCCTTCGAACCCGCATGGCTATTCCACTTCCACTCGCACTCCTGACTATTATGCCGTCCCTGCTACCTCGCACAGAGATCACTCGCACAAGAAGGTCTATAGTATCGATGGCGGCGGCAAGTCTCGTCTCGTTGCCGACATAGACATCAATACAAGCCATGGCAGCTCCCATAGGCGCCATAGCGTCGATCGCAACTCCGAACATCATTCTTCGTCCCATCACCGACACAAGGGTTATCATCTCAGTGGCTCCTCGACCAGAAAGACCGAGAATGATCAAGGCTTCTCATACACAGATCCCGCTGCCATGTACAGAGAGACCGAGCCCCGCTGGCGACACCGTGCTGGTAGTGTCGAAGCAACTCGACCTAGACCCACCAGTGCCTACATCGAACAATACCCTCCTCGCTCGTCAGCGCGAGACCTTGGTCCGCCTACATCACGAGCCCTCGACAAGTTCAACGACGGCGCTGGTCGCATTAACAGCACACGAGAACCTCCACGAACTTCCAATAGGCTTTCTTACCAAGAACCACAATACAGTGACGGTTATGTTTCGTCCTCCGGTCGTCACACAACTGCTGTACATCAAGATCGTTCTCGCGATGCCTATCCAAGAGAGACTGAGCGCGCTCGCCCGATCCATCGTTACGAAGATCGCAGCGTTGAGCGTCGAGGTTTTGGCATTCGCAGTGGCAGTCAAGACAGATACAACCACAACATGAACAGGGGCAGCAGTGAAAGCTTCGATGCCTACTACTCGGATCGCGACCGTGACCACGCCCCTCCTCGCAGCGATCCCCGTGCTTACGACTATTCAAGAGAATCTGATCGTGAACGAGAGTACCGTTCAAGAGACAAAGATCGACCGCGAGATGATGGCTATGCTTCAGAGAGAGATAGACATCACGAAAGAGAGCGGCGCGACCACAATCGCAGAGACCGTGATCGGGATGTTACACCGAGAGGTAGTGGTGACAGTCTCACAAGCACTATATTGCCCGCTGCCGCTACTGCTGCTATTGGTAGTCTTGGTGCTATGGCTGCTGCTGCTTACGGGTCAGAGACCACTGCCAAAGGTCGAGACCGCGAGTACGAAGAAAGAGACCGAGATCGAGAAAGAGATAGGGAGAGGGATAGAGAACGCGAGCAGCGCGAACGCGATCAACAGTACGAGCGAAAGCAGCGCGAACGCGAGAGAGAATTGCGAGACCGAGAGCACGACAGACGCGAGTATGAGAGGGAACGTGACCGAGACGTGGACAGAGACAGCGAGAAAGAACGAGAGAGGACTCACGATCGCGAGACACGAACTCGTGAAAGGCCCCAGGACAGGGATCGGGATAAACCCAGGCATTCTTCGTCGTCTGAAAGCGGTCAAGACAGGCACCGAAGCTCAAGACGACACCGTACGCTTGGAGCTGATGGATCTCCTCCGCAAGAGAAAGATGCTAGACATGGAGCTGATGACCGACAACGCGTTGCCGAGTCTGATCGCATGTACCCGCCCGACGACCTTCAGCGTGTTCCTGAACGCGAACGCTCTGCTCCTGCCGATCCAGCAGAGGTTGACCCTGACGAAGATTATCGTCGCCGTATTGAGCAAGCACAAAGAGACCTGCAGGGCTCGCATGATCACGCAGACTCAGACAGAGAAAGACGCATGAACGAACCGGAGCCTGTTACCAGCAGAACCGCTCCTCTTGCTACCACTGTTGACCATACTGAGAGCACAAGTAGAGAAAATCGGGTACGCATTGTTGAGCCTCCATCTGACAGGGAAGACTCTCAGCCGATCAAGGGTATTCTTAAGAGACCCACACAAAAGTTTCCCGAGGATCCAAACCCGGTGCGTGAAGGTGTTAAACCACTGAAAGAGGTACGTTAATTCGACATGGCAACAAACGCATCTTTCTTACATTTCCAACTACAGACCACCAAAGAAGGAATCCCTACAAACGCTCGCTGGACCAAAATTGATCGCCGCCTTGTCAACCCACAAGCTCTTGAAGAAGCGCAGGAACGTTTCGAAGAGCGTTTGGATTGTGTAATTGTACTTCGAGTCTTGACCAAAGATGAAATACAGAAGCTGGCCGATAGAACATTGGAGATCAGAGGTATGCTCACATCATCGCCGTAACACATAAATCGACCTAGCTGACGTGTCTAAGAAGCCCGCTCATATGACGATGAAGATCGTGAACGCCGTGAGCGGCGTGAGCACCGCCGTCGCGAACGTGAGCGCGAGCGACGTGAACGAGACGAATACGAAGATGATGATAGCGAAGACGAATACGCTCCTCGAGCACCGCGCATGCTTGAAGCTCCAGCCGATGGGCAGGAACCTACGGCAGACTTTGTACGCGACCGAGAACGACGCAGAGAGCGCGAGCAGGAACCTGCTTATGCTTCTCGTGCGATCTGAACGTCTTCTTGATGACCATTTGATGCAACGAAACCTACACTTTTTTGGAAAGCGAGTCCTTTTTTGTGGTGGAAGCGATAGGCCATTTGCCTCTGGAGAGCATAGCGTCTTACATACTTTTTGGGTTATGAGCACTTTGGCTTAAAGCATCAGAGCATTGTAGCGACGCCTTCTGGATTTGGAAGGAGAAGAAAGAAAACAAAATTTTGCATCAATCTTCGCTTTGTCTTTGTTCCTTCCGAGGGAAGCTCCTTCCAAAACACTGGATGCTGAATTCGTGCCACATTCTTTGTTCTATGAATACCCGCAACCGGACGTGGCACACAGATAAACAGCAACTTGTTCTCGAGCCTCTTGCAACACAATCAATTACACAATTCAACAACTTACAACCCGAGCAGGCAACGAGATGAGCGACTCAGGAGACGTCAGCATGAGTGACGCCGAACCCGAACCCACCGGACCTCCTTCCATTTCCATACCAGATCCTCCAAAACTGCCTGCACTCTTCGAAGACGATCAAGGTGTTGTTCATCGTACGGTGTGGCGTCAGCACGCCCGGCATTTTGTTGCAAGGTACAATAAAGACTTTACTGGCTTTGATGTTCGTCAAGAGAGTGGCGCAGATTCGAGGGGAGATCAAAACGGTGGTACTGGCGATGATGATGATGAAGAGGAGGAGGACGAGGAGGATCGAGAGGATGACGATGCCGATGCAGATGCAGATGAAGACGACGATGAAGATGAAGATGAAGACATTCAAGATGCCGATGACTGGCCCTACCATCTAGGGCCATTTACTGAAGTCCCACAGTCGAGTGATGTGATCAAAACCTGGGGTCTGCAACTCTTGGAAGCAGCCGGTTTTATCAATTGTGAACAAGACGATGGCGATGCGTATATGGATCCAGAAGGCAGATGGGCTAAGACCAGAAATCCACACAACCTAGAAGCTGAGAGGATCCATCCGGTCTTTAGAAAAGACATGTTTCAAAACATTACAGACGATGGATACGAGCTCATACTTCCGGCCATACTTCTTGCAAGTGCCTGGCTCGATGATCCCACCACCTTGAACTTTTTCTATGGTGTCTGGGCCGATGAGCAGCACACGTCGTTTTGGACCGTCGATCTCGGGCACTGCACGATCGTACACGTTCCTCAAACTCTTTCAGAATACAGCCAACGTGAGACTCACGAGAAAATTGTGGCTATGCGCAACTGGACTAGCTGGCGTATTGTGAATGCTTCTTTTTTGGTCGACCGTGGGGCAATTGCGGACACGGGAACGAAGCTGGATGACAACGGCAAGCCTGTCCCTGCCTCGGGACCGTAAGTGACTGTAAATCAAGGCTGTAGAAGGAGACTAATACATCATAGGTATACTCGGCAGACGGAGATCCATCTGAGTAAATTCAATCTTAAACTCTTGCATCTGTTCGACCATCACGTTTCTACTGAAAGTCAAGGATATGAGAAAATGCTTGAAGATACCCTGGACCTCGCCGGCATCCCTGATAGCCACAAATTTAGGGACTTTGATTTGAATTCGGCCAATATGCGTACGTATTTCCAGCTTGCCGACGCAATGATACATGAGTTTGCACATGCTTTCAACCGTGCCTACTACAACGAGCCAGATTTTCTCTTTGCAGGTCCAAGGGATTACAAGGAGCCTTGGGTTGCGGGCAATCGGAACAACGAAATGGGGTTCTCGCTGGTCAAACACGTTCTCGGTGAAATCCCATGGGCCTCGACCATTTGGAGAATCCCAATGAGCCACAAGGAGAAATTCGTACAAAACATGTTATGTCCTTTCGGATTTTACACCGCGAATAGATGGGATGCGGGTCGTGGTAGTACCCCAGCGGTCAGGGAGTATGTTTTGCCGGATTTGCCAGTCCATCAGGCACATGAACGCCAAATCTATTACCCTCTGCCGCAGAAACATGTCAACGCCATGTATACAAAGGAGATGTGGACGGAACACGTACCTCGGTGGGGCCTGGCAGCGCTTAAACTGCCACAGCCACTTGCATGGGCTGTCATATAAACATACAATAGGGCGAGGAAGGTGAACCATGTATGTTAATGGAAGGATATAGGCCGACTGCAATGGGTTTTTTTTTTTCCCCCCCTCCTTATCAAGTGAGTTTAGAAATTGAGAGAAGTTGCACATCGTGATTGGCAAGCTTAATGTCCAGATGTCAGGACACGATCATCTAATGGAAACACCATTCTTAGGAACAAATAGGAGACAAAAGTTCTCAGGCACTGGGTCTTGGCGCTTTCGTATGAATTCTGATCCCATATAAGCTGAATGAATGTCTGTTGTGACACTCTTACTCTCCTGCGAGATCCCCAGAAGCAGTCGTAGGGACTGCAAACCGATTGGGTACTTTTCAGCGTTCGAGCGGTACCACTGAGAGCCATTATCATACACTTTCCGTGGGCACTGTTTTCCTTATCGAGGTGCTGTGTAACCAAACAAGACTTTTTACAGACGTGTAGTGTCCAGAACGAGGTTGTCTAAATTTGTGGTTTGGAACAACTGTACGTGTCCATAAGACCAAGAGTCTATTCCGTGTCGAGTTGGTAATAATGCATTTTAGCCGGTAGATGTGATGCCGAACTTCTGCGAGGACTGAAGTTGCAACGGCCACGGCTGCGGACAGTATCGGTCTCTCTCATGGAGCTCCACCAGTTGAGCTCGTTGTGGGCAGGAGCGACCCCCGAGAACCCGGTTTCCACTGGCGGATTCAGCCCCGGAGCCGCCCAACACCGGCGCTTTGCAACGGCATTACAGATGCTCGTTGACGCTGTCAATGGCGGATGTTGAAACCCTTTGTTGATGAATCCTTCGGTGGATGAGGCTTGATCAATGATCGTTGTTGTTGCTTTTTGGGCGTTGCTGACGCATGAGTTCTCGTCGTACTCGCTATCTTGCGGTGGGTCAAGTGAACTTGATCATCCCTCCGCATCTGAAGACGTAGATGTGCATTTGATAGTGGAGATCTTCTTCGCTTCGTACCGGTTCAATGACATCCCTCATCCTTGTGACGACACGAGAGGTTCGAATTGACGACTCTTTATCAATCTGGACGATTTCGAGTTGTAAACTTAGAGAACTGTGTGATCGAGATACCTTAGATCTCCATACATTGGACTTAGCCCTATGTTGATAGCGTTGATGCGTTGATGGGGAACCTTGTCCGCTGGGTCGTTTGGTGGAGCAATGGGGTTGTTTGAGTTTCGGTTGCGCGTTTGCACGTTCGGCCAGGCCATTTTACGCTTACGCCTCGCTTGGTGGCTGTTCGTCATCAGTACACACGTACGACCTTCTCCAGGATAATCAATTTCTAGGCGCTTGTCAGGGCTATGTACAGACTGCACGGCGTGCACACCTGACAGCCACCAACAGATCGAGCCCGGGCTCCTAGGAGCAGACAGGAAGTCGTAGGGCATCAAGTCAAGCCGCAGTCGCGTCTGTGAAGTGCAAGACGCGAAAGTTTTCCTGATGACAAAGACGGCAGGAGCTTAGCTGCCACCATCCGATACTTCATCGCACAACAAAGCAGCCAGAGGGCGGATACTCGCCTCAAACGTAGTGACGGTGTCACACTCGGGATCACCAGTTTCGGGAACTCGTCGTCCGACATTTGAGGAGATCTGTGTTTCACGGGTTCCTGCGTGAGACGACGTGATGCGACAACCAAACGACATGGGGTTCGGTCTAGAAGTCCTTGAACAAGAAAAATCGTATTACACGACAGCGCGGCTCACGGGTTCGTGCATTGCAATTGAAAGGAGTTGCTGTACGAGTAATGATTCAGAAGAACATTGCCGGAGCTGCCCGAAGTTGTGGATTCCAAGGGGCTCTTGGTGGAGGTTGTACGTGCCGGAGCAGCACGATGTGAGCCTTACTACTAACCACGGGGTGCTTGATGGACAAATCGACAAGGCTTGACAGCCGCTTAGCATCGGGACAAAGGGTATTACATCCAGAGAGCAAAGTCATCCAGAGAGCAAAGTTTCGTTCAGGGGTCGTCCGCAAGAGCCTCCAACCAAAACCTGGAGAGGAAGGCGCAATCCGAGCATGTCACTGCCTCGAAGGCCAAGATGCCCTACCCACACGAATCGCTGCTTCGGCGAGGCACTCATGTGGACCACTTAGGAGGGCCCATGCTTCTTTGCGCGCCTTGAAACAAGCCAAAGATCGATGGCCTGAGGGGTCAGATCGTCTGTACTACCTACAGAACAACGCAACATCCAGTAGAGAATCTGTTCGTATGTATCGCAACTGAAGTATCCTATTTTCTAAAGACCGAACGTATGCTCGAGGTCACCTAGCGCCAGCGAGTAGGTGTCATGCTCACCCTGGCCCTTGTTCCTATTTTTTCTTGTTCTTTTCTCTTCCTTCATCGTACTTGTCCTTCACCGCTTCTCACATTTAGTATGTAGTATATACTGTGGCGTCGATGCCAACAGAATTCCCTCTGACATTCTGCTACCACGGCGAAGCGTTCGTTCAGGTCTGTGAACAAGACACGTGTGAGCAAGTGCCAGGACACCGCTCTCTCGTTCCTTTGAGACTAACCACAAACTGTTATCTACCACCAAACAGGACTGATCAATCCGCGATATCGTCTATCTGACTGACTCGTCACTTGCACTGATCCTCAACATCGTCTCTACAGCTGTCAAGGCAGCTGCCTCCATCACTTGTGCCGCTATAGGCGTCGCTCTTTCTTAGCAATTTCCTCATTCCTACGACTTCTTCTACGGACTCTGAAACATCTCCTGCTGCCTCTTCCAATTGAGGGTTTCAAATGCTCAAGGCGCTTCTGGGTGCGTACTTGACAACATGTCATCATCTATCACACTTGCGAATTATGCGCTGACTACATCCTCATGACTGCAGGAATGCGCTAGAGCAAGCTGCAGCTGTGGTCTGAAGTGGTGGCATGGCAGCAGACATCAATTGCTGCGCCTCTTCCATAGAACAGCGACTGTCCACCTAGCTCCGAAAATCGGAGTTTCCCAGAGTGTGGTCGATCAACACACACACAAGACAATATATGTCAACTATCCAATATGTGCAACCAAGAACGATTGGATGGAGTGATTACTGGTGCCACGTTGAGCAGAAGATTGTCTCGGCTTTCTCCCATCCAATCGTTGATAGCAGGTGCTCGTTGTTATCCACGCCGAATTGGTTATTGAATGATCAAGCTCATGAGGGCTTCTCTACGACCTCATAAAAGCCGATGTACATGCTGGCTAGGCGTACGTTGTGGTGTGAGACCGAAGAGACGGCCTGGTTCGGACAGGCATCCGAATGATCCAGATCGTCAGAGGCACTTCTAGTACATGTAGTGAACACTGGTCGCGACAACAGATTGAGACGTTGTGTTATTGCTTGTGTTTTCATACGACACATTGACAAGAAGGACATCGTCGAGGAGGACCTTAGATGTTGTCATATTAGACGCTTTCACTCCTGCATCGCCAGACAGAGTCTGTACTCGTCATTATGTGATGCCAAGATCATGTCAGAATCGGCCTCTCCGTGATCCTCAATTCCTGCCAGCCATCTGGGACCCTCGATCGCGTGATCGTGGAACGGCAGACTCTAAGTCAAAGTTTGTACGAAGCTGCTTTTTCCATACCGCGTTATGCTTCTGTGATAAGAGAGTCTTCGATTCGATGCGAGTATCAGAGACAACTGATGATATCGCGCTTCCTCGCGATGTAAATTGTTATATATTCGGCGAACACCGAGCGTTGATCGCGGGAGACAAGTGCCGATGCGCACACCCCTCATGACCACGTGCGTTTGATAAACCCCAAGATTTTCTTGTGGGACAGGACAAGGGTGTAAAGTGCAACGATAGATCAAGAAATATCATGTGTCGATGCACAGAGATTAAGAAACTCGATGCTTGATGGAGAGACATGCTGTTTAAGCACGACAGATGCATAACTGGTTTCGAGCATTGGCCTGCGACTGGCGAGTATGTCCGTAAGTATCCGATCACTACTCCGCTGCCTCATACGCGGACACAACGACGCCAATCAATCTGGAATCTGGCAAGCGGATCTCCAGCTGCTGCAATCTGCAACGCCGAACTCCCCCATTGTCGTTATCATAACCACGATTGTGATCAGCACCGAAATGTGAAGGGGCATGAAATGGTTCTCGTTCTTCCGCGTATCTGCAGGTCTGAATCGCTGGGAACATTACGCTCCAGATCTCGTCTTCTGAACAGGTTTTAGCCAACCCGAATAACGATCGTGACTGGTGGAAGGATTCATAGTGTCTTGACTCGCATGAACTTTGCGAGACCGAGTCGGAAGCTAGTCTAGCAGGTTGGACCGCGAGCCGTGAGCTGATGACGCTAGAAAGTATAGCCGAAAGAGCGTCTAAGTCAGCCATCCCATATCTCGACCAAGCTGAGCCGTCGTCTCTGACACCGCAAAGTAATTCTTCGAGGGCTCGAGGAGGGACGGTGAAGGAGGCCGAAGCTCTACATACACAGTGCTAGGTGTTTCATGTTGACAGGTGTGGTGCTAAGGTTCAAGACATGTTCTTAAGGAAAGTTTACAAAGCATGGAAATTTCACATTTGGACCTGCAAAGCGACAGGATCGGAAAACAGAGACGAACAATCTTTTGCTTCCGGAGTCGGCAGCGGTTGCCAACAAGTGAAGAATACGAGAACAATCGAGCATAGCCACGTCCGGTATCTGCGTTGAGTTTTGGGCTGTGTATAGCTGATCTGCAAATCAACTCGATACGCGTACCATTCTCGAACTTATATCTCTGAGCAAAGGGTCACAAAGATCTGTGTCATTCATCGCATGTTTCGATTCTGTTGGTTCCCAAGATTTCGATCTCATCGGTTTGGGCGGGTGTCAATCGCGAAGTCCCCAGATGTCAGCTGGAGACTTGGCGCCGCTAATGTAGTGGCTTGAAAGCCTAGTATTGGCGTGCACTCCCAAGAGCCGGGAGAGGTCGACAGAGAGGCTGACAGGCAGCCAAACCCGGTGCACAACTCCGATCCTGGCACACTGCTCGAGCTAGCGATCAGATCAACAAGCGAAAACGAACCGCAGAGCTGCGACGTCTCTATCTCGGTAGTCTGTTGCACAAGTGCCGACGATCCAGAGACCGGTCAGTCGTTCAAGACTAATGAGAGGGAGAAGTTTGGATGCCGCTGTAGTCCGGTGCTTCTTGGTCAGCCGAGAGTACTAGGTAATCAAATTGCAGTCCTTCCAGTGACGAAGAGACTTGCCCTGTCACATTTTGCACACGGCCTGATCAGCCCTCGTGAGAAAGAGGTCCGAACGCGTGGGAGCCGGACGTTGGAAGCCAGGACCAACAACGTTAGTCATTGGAGGTGAAACGTTGGGACTAGCAGATGGTTTGGAAAAAGAAGGTTGGCGGTTGACGCGCTCCGCTGGCGCAATTGGCAGGCGTTTGCTGAGAGGGATTGAACGTCAGCTCAAGCCTCAAGGAGACAGCCGTACACGCGTCCCTTGATCCCTTGAGGAAGCAAGAGCGAAGGGACACAAAGATTCAGTCGTGCAACAGCACTTGTCTGTAAGAGGAAAGGCCATCCTATTCTTGGCCGATGGAGCCTCTGGGCCATCGCTCCTCTCACGAGCACAAAATCGACGGCAAGAGATCGAGTCAGAGGCTTTTGATGGCTGCAGAGGAAACCAACCTTAAGCAAGCGGCTGGACGACTCGGAGCAAGAGCCGCATAGACCACCGGTCAGTACGGATGTTGGTTGTTGTGGACGATGATGATGGCCTCCAGAAATCGGAGGGTCACTGCGGCCGTTCATCAAGCTTGCAATATCGCTTGCGTTTAGTGGCGCGTTTCATCCTCTTCGTGTGCCTTGCCATGCCTTGCCTTAGCCAGCTTGCACGTGGGGTTGCCGAAGAAAAAGCTTCCACTGTTTTTCTCGCGGACGACCTCGCCTGTTGATTCGTCGACTCGTCGTCCTTTGGACCCGCTTGATTGTGGGAGAAAGCTCGCATCATTATATCAGGATGCCACTTGGTTCGGGTATCATTACGAACCACTCTGCATTGATTACAACGTGCATTGCATTTCGCACGGACTTTGCCATGTCTCTTCCTTATGATGCTTTCTCATATGTACAATTCTGATGCTCGGCGGGGAGGCGTATAAGGTCGAGCCGGGTCCTGTCGTGGCGGGCGATCGTGTGAGTAGTGCCCGTTTCATTCTTCTCTTGTTGCTGCTGCTTTTCCACCCTTGTCAATTCGATAACCAACTCTTCGCTCGCTTCGATTTTGACTGGACTACCACTTTGCTATTGCTGTCGCCGGTCGTCTTGATAGCGCTCATTCTAGCTGCACAGCAACTGTCCTCTTGTATCTTCTGCTGCACGCCCGTTGAGGTCCGGATCTCCTGCAGGTGTCAGGTCAGGATCGAACAAACTGTCTGTCCCCGGCAATCCCAAGCACCTTTGGACGCTACATGGTGAGGCCCCAGCCTTTTGTTACCCCTCAACATCATATTCATATCACTCCATCCTTGTACCTTTCCATGTCACTCTGGTCATCCAGAGGTCTCGGCTATACTTCCATTCATATCCTCTGCACTCCTCTCTTTTTGTCAGCCACCTACCGACAAAAGCTCTTCGGCTTGGCTTGGCCGCCCGCTCCCCGCCCTCCTAGCTCTGCCCGAAATCCACAGCTGCTTGAGATCATGCCTTCTCAACATAATCTTGTACTTGTACTCCATCTCAACACCAATGCATTCACTTCCAAATATCCATCCGGACTTCAAGTACCATTAGCGACCCTCGTCCACATTCGGTCCGTTTCTACCGATAGATCGCACTTCTTTGTCTCATCAATCTGTCCATATACCTTCTTCTTTTCACAACTGCACCTCTCTGCTCAAACGATCTCTAACACCATCGACTACAGCCTTACACACAACAGAATCCGTCAGGCATTCTGCACACGGCAGCATCGTACGATTATAGAGGAACACCTCAACACAGCCGTGTAGATTCTCCAAGGCAGCCAGCATCATCACTGCCTCCACCGCTCTACCTTGCATCATCATCATCAGGAACCCCCATTCTGCCTCACCAATCTATTGGATCCGCTGTAAATTCGAGCCAAACGCCTTCTGTTCCTCAAATTTACACCAACCAACAGTCCTACTATCCCGTTGCTTACAATCACAGAAACCAAGGTTTCAACGGTAAGCATCGGGGTCACAGCAATGGAAAGTGCGTAATGCTGATTCAGAGTACAGACCCGGAGGCAATGGCAGTTCATCCCATAGTGACTCGACAGATGTACCCCTCCATTGGGGCTTACCATCCGTCGCAGGCAGCATCACCCACGTCCATGCATCCGTCGCATCAAGACTTACAGACTCGCGGTATGTACGGTCAGGGCTACGGATTCCCTCAACAGATGTTCGCCTACCCTCAATATGCTCTACACACGCACCCAGCGTACGCCACTCAGCCTCCACCGCAGTCTTACGCTCCTGTATCGCCTCCAGGCTCGGCCATCCTGATGTCTCAACCAACAACTTCGGCTGTGCATTCGTCGCCCTCCCAGGCCATCACCGCCAGCCCTCGAACGAAGGTCGAGCCAGCACACCTGAAACTTGAATATCCGCTCATGAAAACCGAACCAAGTTACATGCAGAGGCCCATGTCAAGCATTGGAACAGCTCCCTCTGTAGCAGCTGCGACTTCATCACCTCCATCTGGGACCGGGACAAATACAGCAGCACCAGGTCCAATCCCTGCCACAACACCTCTGGTTGTACGTCAAGATCAAAACGGTGTGCAGTGGATCGCCTTCGAGTACTCGCGAGATAGGGTGAAGATGGAGTATCAGATCCGTTGCGATGTCGAGTCTGTGGTGATTGACGATTTGACTCCGGAGTTCAAAACAGCAAACTGTGTGTACCCAGGGGCTTACAGCGGCAAAGAAGGCTACAAAGGCAACAGACTTCACTATGAAAGTGAATGCAATGCTGTCGGTTGGGCGTTGGCACATCTCAACCCAGCATTGAGAGAGAAGCGAGGCCTTATTCAACGCGCTGTGGACAGCTGGCGTAACAGTAACCAGGATCCTCGTTTGCGAAGCCGGCGAGTACGAAGACAAGCCAAGATCAACAATCGAAAGGCACAACTACGCCAATCCGATGGCGCGGTCTCGCTGTCTCCAACCGATGTTCTTGCGTCGCGAGTACCACCAGCCATGTCTATGGACTCAACAAGACCGTCAACATCACTCAGCCTGAATGGTGGCCAGCTACATCATCATCACTCTACATCAGACGCTAGCGGAGGCGAGAGCGGTATGTTCCACCTGTGATTGATACGCTGCAATGTTGTTACTGCTTTGTGATGGGAGCTTCAATGTGAATTTGGATTGGATGTATTATGCTTTAGGTGGTCTACAGGCGTCTGGGTCTCTTGCTTTTTGTTTCTTGTTCATACAAATACCCACTTTTTTTACGATTGTCTCTAGGCTAATTGGCTTTTCTCTTCAATAGTCAGCAATGAAGCACATCCATTCTTGAACCATCAAAGCCCTTCGACCAGCCTCGCTCTTGATTCCCCTCTCGAATCTCATCGTCGAGACAGCCATTGTCCCACATTGTCAACGTCCTATTCCACCGGATCCGAATCATCTTTCACAAACACCAAGAACTTCATCAAGGCAGAGGAAGAAGAAAAGAATCCATCACTTTCAGCTCTTGTACCCGAAGGAAAGAAACGCAAGTTCATCCTTGTTGACGATCTCGCACGCGGGACTAGGGTGCGTGTCCACGTGGAACTCGATAACATCAAATTGGAAGAGATGCCCGACTTTCACTTGCAGAAGAACAGCGTGTATCCACGCCAATTCTACCCTCGCCAGATGCACGCGCCTTCGCCTGGTCAGAAGCATCTGGAAAGACATGGCTTTGAGAGCAAAAGTGAAAATGAAAGCATAATCTCGGAAGGTGAAAGCTTGGTTGATGTGCCCCTGTCCGATGGCTCGCAGACACAACTATCTGTTCCGGAAATCTCAAGGGACCTCCAGGCAAAAGAATGTGCGCTAAATGAATTGGGCTATCGGATGAGTTGGAGGCAAGCGAAAACATTCAACGAAAGAACAGTGTTTATGCAGAAGTCGCGTAAGTCAAACCCTAACTCTTAGCAGGATTGTTGACTGACCGTGGTTTAGTCGATGCTTATCGAGACAAGACGTGGAGTGCAATAGTGGCCTCTGGTCAAACTGACCCGTGCCTTGCCTCGCGTTTTGAGGTCCGGACAGGCAAGCGCAGATGGTCGGAGCGTAATGCAACTAGCAGCCTCTCACCCTGAGCGATATTGAACTGTCTACATATCTATTCTGAATGGTAGTTATCGGACAGAATGACGTGTGTTACGAAACTTGTTCATAGTAGACTGCATTTGTTGTTCACCTCCTGTTGCCTGCTCCTTCGTTGGCTATTGTTATGTCGTGTGATTAGGTGTGTATACTGCAATGGACCTGAGTGCTACAGAAATTTGTCGTCCAACTTTGACTCTTTTTCGTCTTCTCTGCTTGCTCAAACGTCATACACTGACCATTCTTATTACGACAAGGACTAATCCGTAACCTCTCGTGGTGCCAAAATCTGTAACTTCCGTCGTACTCCGACTATAGTACAGAGCAAAGTGTACACTATAAAAAGGCACAATTCTTTTTAGATGCAGAGACGTGTCCACAGAGGGCGCATAACTTATGGCTTCTCAAGGGATACAGTCCTGTTTCTGGTAGTATTGTGCATTTTTATAGCTACACACGTTGCATACTTTAGCACATGGGGACGAAACAGTATGAGCCGGAAGTATTGATGTAGCTATCGGAAGGAGCGAACGTCTCCACAACTCGATCGGTTTCCAGCTTTGTTGACAACGATCGCCTTCCTTTTTCCTTCCGTCGCTTGAACCTGGAATAGCCGCACCCTTGCCGTCTCCAACTCTCATCGGCGTCTGCTTCTTCTTCACATCTCCCTCGTTTTTCCAAGACCTCGATTCAAAAACTTATCAGCGCATTTAGAAGATGTCCGAGTTGAACACAGATAATCGATCGCAAGGATCACCTGAGCCAGGCAAACATGCCAAACGAACAAGCAAAGCCTGTATGTAATATTTCATCTTTTGAACACGAGCCACTTCGAAGAGTCGGTCCATCTTGAATAGCCGACGAGCGATGTATCAGCAGCACCCGAATATCAGAGCAATATGGAGCTGACTCCAGAAAAATCATTACTTCGCATAACTACTTGTTCATCTTCTGACTGACCATTTTTAGGCTTGGTTTGCCGTGCAAGGAAGAGCAAATGCACGCTGTCAGTCATCAATACCCGTACCCAGTCCCGGGTTCAGTCCAATCCTTTTCCGACATTGCCCAAAGGATTGGCATATACCGACATGTGCATATTGTCTGACCGCCTTCTCTAGGGACACAACTGATGGAGAACCTCAGCCTCCATGCTTGCGGTGCCGTAAAGAGAACAAGCAATGTGTCATCGGCAGCAGCAATCGTGGAGGCAGAAGGGTCAGAAGGTCTACGATAGCCTCACAGCAAGCACAAGGTCAACCTCAAGCCCAGATCCAAGCGAGCAGTCAATCCCAAGCTCGACCTGATCAGCAGACCCAGAAGACGCCTTCGAACGATGAATCCGCACAAGCAACGTCCTGGTAAGTCTCACAGCCTGCTTATATGCCCAAAGTGGCTTCCACAAGGGTAGTCATGCAAGATCACACTAGTTTCTGGAACGTCGGTGAAAGAGAGTGCATCTCTCAGGAACTCAGGAAGCCACAATGACCCAGACTGATAGTGTTCGTTACCTAGGAACTCGACTGCAATGCCCAGTGATCCGTACTCTGCCTCTTCACGTCACAACATCACTGGTGCGACTCCGTTATCGACGAACACAGGCGTCAGTAATCTAGATTTTGTGACTCAGCGTCAACTCTTTGATCCGCAGAATCTAGCAATGGATATCGATTCTACTGTCGGAACAGCAACAGCGAACAATACAAGACCACACGAGCAAAACAATGAGGAGTCCGGTCGTTCATCGAGCTCTGAAAACATACCTTTCAACGACCTGCAAAATCCCTCTGATGCTTTGGATATCCTAGCTCAAATTGCAAGCAATGACAACAACTCGGCTCGACAGCCCGCTTGGCAAGAGAGGCAACAAAATCACGGCCTTCGTACAAATTCTCTCTACTCGAACAATTGGAACAATGACGGCCTGGATTATCATCTTGTGCGATCAGGCGCTCTATCGTCAACCAAAATCTCCCAGTTGGTCGAACGCTATCGTCAACATTATCACCCTTACTTTTCGATTGCTCCTCCAAGTACACTGGATACCAACAATCTAGTAAACACAGCTAAGGACGAACCTCATCTGTTGACAGCCATGCTAGTCATTGCTTCAAAAGACCTGATGGAGGAGCCGCAAATATTTACAGCGTGCTCGGCATATATGCAGTCATTGGTGTCTGCATTAGTAGCCGGTGGTCCCGGAGGGGTTGAAGCAGTTGAAAGTCTGCTAATACTAGCCGAATGGGCGCCGTATACATCAAGAAGCCGTGCAGGAAACGTTGGACGTGGAGAAGAAGATCGCGAGGCCTGGATGCATGTTGGTACTGCTTTACGTATTGGCTATTATCTGGGTCTGGATAAGTATTCGTTTCCTGTGGCCGGAGACATCAAAGACCCTCAGTGGAAGCGCAAGCGCCTAGTCTGGACCTGCTGCTACATATCGGATAGACAAATCTCTATTCGTATCGGTCGTGCTTTCTGGAGTCGAGGGCCAGGTCCAGGGCTTGCCATTCGGAAGGAGGACTATCCTTATCAACCCCAGAATCCTGGAGACGAAGACTTCGCAAGATTGTTCCAAGCTACTCTGGAATTAACGTTACTTTTCAGTAATGTGCACGATGTGCTGTATAGTAGCCCTGGAAACAGTCTGAGGAATCATTTGACTGGCGGCTACTATATCAAGATTGTTGATGCAAGCAGACCAGAAACCTCTCTCTAAGAGTTTTGTGCTAACTACAGTTCAGGACTTTCGCAGCGCTTACTATGGATGGAATGCTGTATACGGCACCATGACATGTACGTTCGAATCCTCTGGCCATGCTGTTATATGATATTGACGAATAATTAGGTTCACCGAATTTGAAAGCGATGCTACTGATGTCCTATGATTACTTACGGTTATATACCAACGCTTTTGCGTTCCATGCTACAATTCGTCGCGCATTACCCGAAGGAGAGAATGGGAAACCTTCTTTCAGTCGAGTGTTCTACAACAACGTTGGGGCCGTTGGTGATGCACGATTCATCTATGAAGGCCTCGATGCCGCAAAAAGTGTTCTCACAACTATGAACAACTTTGTTGATGCAGAAAGGTATTTGAAGCACACCTCTTATTGCTTAAGTTAGACATAATTTACTGACTCTGACCGCCTTAGAATGCTACGATACATGCCGCTGAGGTTCTACCTTTTCACGGTCTATGCAGGTGTATTCCTGTATCATGCCCGCACTGTTGGGGTCATGGCACCTGAAGAAGAGGCTTCCGTCAGAAGGATGATTCAGCAGACAGTTACTGTGCTTCAGAGATCAGGCGTCGGAGAGAGCCACCCTGGCAGCCGATATTCGCAGCTATTGAAATTGCTTTGGGACAAGGTGGACCGAAAGTCACACAGAGAACCTCGGTCTACACGGTCGCTTGCCACGCTCGAAAATCCGTACAGGCCTGTCAGTAATAGCGCTGCTACGCCAGCGTCAAACTCCGCCGCCTCAGCTTCGTTAGAGTCGCCAGCGGTCGCAGATCAAATGGGAGACTTTAGCTGGACGGACTTGGATGCCATAGGAAACTTTGCTGTCAATGGAAATGAAGGCATGTCGACAGATGCCGAGTGGTGGACTGGATTCCTTCCGACAGACAGCGGTCCTTTGGGTCCAATGAGCGGGCTGGGATCGATGGATAATTGGAGCTTCATGCTGTAGTTCATGTGTAATCGAGATATGCGTTATGGGGAAGCAACGAGGTCAACGCACATCCATGTTCTAGCCCCTCTCTATCGTGGTGATACAGACCGTCTAGTGACTTGTTTCTATATGTTTCCGTCGTACTTCATCGTCTTCGCAATCTGACAGGGACGTGTTGCCTTCTATTCCCATCACACTATCGCGCATCCCCCAGATTTTCTTGGATCGGGGATTGAGGAGTCGCTTATTCAAAGAGGGGTCTGTCGGCAACGGATGGGAGTCATTCATCCGTCATTTACCTTTCTCTCTTATACCTTTCGGTACTCTTCTTTCTGCTTCTTTGTAACTAAAAGATCTGATTCATACACACGTTCACAATGGGTCGTTCAGCACTTCTGATAGGAAACATCACACACGCTCGCAAGGAGTGGGAAGAACTTGGTTCTCTGATCGAACTGAAGGTTGGTGGACATAGCGTCATCAGCCGCATAAACAACCGCTGACTAGCAAGTACAGGAGTACAAAACCGGCTCAAGAGATGACTTCCTCTCCAAGCTAAAATCTGGCGACTTTGCCGACACCTTCGTCGTATACCGCAGTAACGAGTCGACGGGCGTGACAGGACCCTTTGACAAAGAGTTGGTTGATTTGCTCCCGGAGAGCGTCAAATACATTACACACAATGGCGCTGGTTATGACAACATTGATGTCAAAGCCTGTACTGCTCGTGGTATTCAAATCTCGAGTACGCCTATTGCTGTCAACGATGCTACTGCCGACGTTGCCATTTTCCTCATGTTGGGAGCCTTGAGACGCATCACTGTTCCCTTCAATGCCGTGCGCAAAGGTGAATGGCGTGGCAAGGCATTCGGCCTGGGTCATGATCCCAAGAACAAGGTCCTTGGTATCCTTGGTATGGGAGGTATTGGAAGGGCTGTGGCCGACAGGGCTGCTGCCTTTGGCATGAAGATTCAATACCACAACCGCAATCCCCTCCCCACCGACAAGGCAGGAAATGCCAAATATGTGTCTTTTGATGACTTGATGAAGACTTCGGATGTTCTGAGTCTCAATCTTGCTCTCAATCCTTCGACGAAACACATCATTTCGACTGCACAGTTCGACATGATGAAGGATGGTGTCATCATTGTCAACACAGCCAGAGGACCGATCATTGACGAAGCTGCGCTTGTCAAGGCCATCCAGAGCGAGAAGGTCTTCTCTGCCGGCCTCGATGTCTTTGAGGAGGAGCCAAAGATTCACCCCGAACTTATTAGCGACGACCGTGTCGTTTTGCTGCCTCACATCGGCACCGCAACGTGGGAAACGCAGAAGGATATGGAGCTATTAGTACTGGAGAATCTGAGATCAGCTGTCGAGAAAGGCGAGCTGGTAACATTGATACCCGAGCAGTCCAAGTAGATGCTCACACGAGAAGATTGCTCGTTTGATGTCTATAGTATCAACGAATAGAATGATCATTCATGACCTGCATCCACCTCTCAAGTGTCAAGTGTTCAAGTGTACTAGCTGCGCAGCTGTCGGTAAACGATACCATTGATAATTCACAACATCAATGCATTCAAATTCGTTTTCTGCATGATCCTTTCCAATAGCCGATGGCTGAGAGTCACCCCACGGGGATTGTCGATCCTTCGTGGCTGTGGTCCTGCTATATCAACTTGATTCCTCCACCTATTTGATCAGATTTCCATTCAAACACTTCCTTTTCTCTGATTATACCGTTTGTCTCGATTGCATCACCATGAGCAACACACAGTCTGATCAGTCCATGACGGCGTCCGACACAAAGTCAATGGGCGTTTGGGCCGATATCAAACAATATCGAAGAGCATATATTCTCACAGCTGTTACCAGCTTCGGAGGCATGCTCTTTGGTTGGGATACGGTATTGCGCCTTTAATAAAGCTTCAGCATCGATCGTAAAGCTAATTTTCTCGACAGGGTCTGATCGGCGGTGTCTTGACCATGGACTCTTTCAAGAACTCGTTCGACCTTAACGGCGACCATGCTGCATATGCCAACTTGTCAGGAAATATTGTATCCGTCCTTCAGGCTGGATGCTTCATTGGAGCTGCTGCCAGCTTCTGGGTTTCCGACACTTTTGGTCGCAAGTCTGCCTTGCTCTATGCCGATATCATCTTTATCATTGGCAGCTTGCTTCAGACTTGTAGCGCTATCGGCAATCACTCGCTTGCCATTTTGTATGTGGGCAGAGTCATTGGTGGCATTGGGGTCGGCTTGATTAGTGCTGTTGTTCCAACATACATTGGTAAGTTTGGTATGGTCCTTGACAGAATTGCTTCTGACCCGTGGGTATCCAGGTGAGAACGTCAACAAGGAGATCAGAGGGCGCTGCATTGGAACGATGCAGCTCTTCAAGTCAGTACCACCTTCTCTGACTGTCTACATCAACGCTGACCGCAGACAGTGTGACGGGTATAATGCTCTCGTACTTTGTCAACTACGGCGTGACTCGGTCCATCTCAACTACCAACGATGCTCAATGGCGAGTACCATTTGCTCTCCAGATGCTACCCGGTGTACTTCTCCTCATCGGCATCGTTTCCCAAAACGAAAGTCCAAGATGGCTTGTGGAGAAAGACCGCCACGAGGACGCCCTTCGAGCACTTGCCCACGTACGCGGCCGCTCACAAGACGACCCCATCGTGACCAAAGAGTTAGACGAGATCATCACTGACTTCCAGAGTCACGAGAGGATCTCGTTGTTGGGACAACTTAGAACAGTCTGTTCTGACCGAAAATACTTTTATAGGTACACCATGGCTATCATTCTTATGATGTTCCAGCAATGGACAGGCACGAACTCGATCAACTACTATAGCCCACAGATCTTCAAGTCTATTGGATTGGGTTCGTCTGCTGGTCTCTTTGCTACAGGAATCTATGGTGTAGTCAAGGTAGTCATTACCGCTTTGGCTTTGGCACTCATGACAGAGCAGTAAGTTGTTTTCCGGAAACTATATGCGTCTGCTCAATCTAACCTATTGTCCATCACAGACTCGGTAGAAAATGGAGCTTGATCATCGGTGCTTGTGGACAAGCCTTTGCCATGTTCTACATCGGCATCAACCAAGCCGTCAACCCGGTAGTCGAAGGCGCCCCTCTAAATGGCAACAGCATCTTCGCCATCATCTCGGTGTACCTGTTTGTCGTCTTCTACAGCGTAGGATGGGGTCCAATCCCATTCATCCTTGCTTCTGAGACAAGTGTATGTACAACCGCAGCCCAGCATCTCTGAAGCCTGGAATGTTGCTAATACAGAGTTGCAGCCTAACCACGTTCGTTCCTTGGTCATGGCATCAGCATTGATGTGCCAATGGGCCTTCAACTGCGTAATTGCCAGAATCACCCCTGTCATGCTCAACAGCATCACCTACGGCACATTCCTCCTCTTCGGTGTTTGTTGCATCATTATGGCCATCTACACAGTTTTCTGGTAAGAATCCAAGAAATCTCCTCTGTAAACAGAACACCTCAAGGACAAAGACTGACGCTTGTCTAAACAGTGTCCCCGAGACCAAAGGTGTACCGCTCGAATCAATGTCTCTGCTCTTCGAAGGCAACATCATCAAAGGAGCAACCTACGACACAATCCCAGCCTACTCTCGCGCAAAATCGTTACAGAATGCTACGAACGTGCAAGACGAAGAAGAGGGTAACAAATGCCATTTCTCTGCCATTCACATCGAGAGCACAAAGGATGTTTGAGAGAGACTCTGACTGATGCTTTTTCTCTTCGAGATGCAGAACACGAACCTTTGCTGAGTTGAAGAAACTGCGAACCCCTTCAAAGCCTAGGAAAGTCATGAAAAGAATTGCAAGATACATTTTCGAAAACAAAACCAAAAGTAGCGTCTACCTATCATGTATCGCTCTATGTAATAGTCAAAGGAAAAACAAAACCATTGCTTGAAACGACAGACTTGTTGGAATGTGCATACTGTATACATGTTGGGGCAAAACAAAAGTCAAAAAGATAATTCAGCAAGGAACGAACCGAAGAGACTCAAAAAGGAGAAAGAACGTATTCAACAGTAATGCACATTTCTTCTTCTTCTTTGCAGCAGCATTCGTGAGTAAACAAGAGAAAAAATCCACAAGAACCAAAAAAAAAAGACTCAAACTCAACAAGTGAGAGCATAGAAAGAAAACTTCGCCTTATTTCTTTCTCGCTGCTCTGATCTAACGTGTCCCCTCCCCCCGTAGAAACCACACTGATACCTCCCTCTGATGATTCGCAAATGATAAAGTAAAAATTTCCTTTCCTCCAAAACTTTCTTTCTACTCCTGTCCAAAGCCAACTGTCTCCTCGACAGCCCATAGAAGCTTGGCGTTGAGCGCTTCGTATGTCTTGTACGGCGGCAAGTCGAGACGGTTGAAACAAGTATGCGACTTGGGCAATTGACCCTCCTCGCCTGACTTCTCGATCGTGAAGCGACGGGGACCGTCACTTCCTTGCAGATCCTTGAAGCCGTTGACAGGGATTCGGGAGGTACCAGTTGCGAATTGTAGTAGACGAGATTTTTGCTCAGAGTCCCATGTGCGGATACACTGTAAGAGGAGATTAGCATGTGTGGAACAACTGACGATGGGGTGTACGATAATCTTACCTTCCAGAAGTTTTGGATGACGGGATCCTTCTCGTCGTAGCCACGGTAATCGGTGTTCTTGGCCCAGTCGTCTACATCGATCTCAGAAATACCACCGATTAGAAGCTCGAGTTCACGCTCATCAAAGACATTGACAAGGTCTGATGGAATGAGCTCGTGGAACCCTTGAATGAAGGCGTTGAATTGCTCCTCGACACGTTTCTGGATTCTCCATTCTGTGACAAGCCTGTGATGTACGTTAGATACGAAATTCTCAGGTAGTGACGGTATCAACGATGACTTACTCAACATATTCTCTCTTGTTCTCGTCGGTCACTTCGATGTCTCTACCGCCGGGCTTGAGGTCAATAGTCACCTTCTCACCAAAGACTTCATCCTCGACACAGAAGTGCTCGAAGATGACGTTCTCAACAGAGTTGTCCAGAGTCCAACTCAACGTACGGTAGAAGTCAGCATCGACACCCTCCATATCAGCAAGACTGACCTTCTTGCGAAGAATCATCTTGTAGAAAGCTCCAATGAAGAAGGCATCCAGGAAACGTCTATGGAAGATGGCAAGACCAACCACGCGTCCGATGAACTTGAAGTAGCCAAGATGCTCTGGGTTGATTCCAGAGTGAGGGTTGATCTGTAGCGTGTAGTTGTCGATGGCTGAGTACTCGAACAAACAGTAGAAGGGGTTGAACATCTCGTGAGACAGAAGGAAGAAGAACTCTCTGGAGAGACCACCGTAGTCGAGACCATCCTCACCGTCGAACTTGATCATCAGTCGTTTCTTCAAATCACTAGGACTTTGACGCATAATCTCGGCATATGAATCTTCGAAGATATGAGAACGTCGGACCTTAACGTGACATTGTCCTGACAGAATGCGGAGTGCTGGTTGAGAGCGGAAGTAAATAAGCTTCCTTCTGAAGTCACGCTTGTACTGCGGTACGTTTTGATCAAGCGAAGATGGCAAGCGAGGGTCGTCCCAGGTGGTGGTCTTGGTGTTGTGGTCGACAAAATAGACGCGGGCGGTGTTAGTGAGACGCATTTCCCATCCACTGGGCAGAGGACCAAGCTGTGAAACAGGCTGCTGCTGGATGGTGCCTTGTGCAGCATTTTGTCCGTACATGCGAATGTATTGCTGTCTCCTGGGGTCGACCCATGTAGTAGTGCGTGTGTTGTGGTCGACAAAGTAAGCACGGCCTTCTGGAGTATGGCGTTGTTCCCATCCGGCAGGTAGCTCGCCAGTACCAGCAGTGGTAGTGCCAGTAGCCATCATCGACATTGCCTGTGGGTTAGAGGTTGCGGCAGGACCATTGGGAGGCGAGTTCTGACCGCCCGACAAGGTTGGTGAGCTAGCGCCTGTTCGATCGTCAGGCAGCATACGATTCTGGTGTCGCGCACGCTGCGCTTGCGTTTCTGCTTCGTTGGCCTGGCGCTGTTCGCCAGCATTGAAGTTTGCCGTCGGGCGGACCCATGTGGTTTGCCTGGAATTGTGGTCGACGTAGTATGTACGTCCAAGGTTGTCTTCTCTTCGCTCCCATCCCGGAGGTAAACGGCCTTGGGAGTCTTCGAAGGCGCTGAAGCCTGCAGTACGTGGAGCGGATGTGTCGCCCGAAGTGCTGGCCTGGCGCGAAGCGCTGGCCGGAGGAGGGTTATCCAGTGTTGTTGTTGAGGCAGCGCCGTTAGGGCGGGCGGGGGTTGCGGCGGCGGCAGGAGTCGCGGCCGGACGGAGGTTGGTCGACAGGTTGAGGATCAGCTTGCCGTTAACGACGAGATTATCATTGCTCTTGCGAAGGTCGCGTGTGAGCATTTCTACGATAGCAGCTTGTCAGCACGAGAGTCTAGTGAAAGCACATGTCGACGTACCGTCACCACCAGCGTCCAGATCGATGACACTGCCAACACGGACGTTGACAACACCGAGGAAACCCTGGTCCTTCTTCTTGAACTTCTTCTGGTCGAATATTTGAACGGCGAGAATGCTCTCTTCGTTTGCTCTCCTGCAGGGCTCCGTCAGCTCGAAAAGATAGGGCATGGTCGAGGTCGGGGTCGGTATCGTACATGTCAAAGCTCTCATTCCAGTATGGATTGAGCGTCTTCTTGATGACGCCTGTCGTCTTTGTTTGTTCGCCATTGATGGTGGCTACGGCGAAAGGGTCGGGGAATCCTGCAGGGCAGCGTCAGTTGACGCTTCGCAGCACGAGCGGGCAGCGGAGGGGAACTCACGGAAGACGTCTCGCTTGTAGAGGCCATCGGCGGCGATGACTGGGGGCAGACAGTCAGTATTGCAACAGAGCAAGAATATCCTCAGAGCACGCACTGGTGACGCGCAGGTTGGGCTGCGCCGGAAGGTCGGCCATGGTGTTGGCGGTTCAGTCGCTGGAGATGGACGTCGTGGGGTTGGCTCTCTTGTCGACAAGACGTCAAAGCCCATGCACCAGCCGGAGTGCGAAACAATACAGAGCTCTAGACTTGAATACTGAGCGCCGTCTGCCTGTCTGGCTGTGCCTGCACGTGCCTCGACCGAGGGAGATGGCTATGGGCGAGGATGGATCAGGATCAGGATCAGGACGAGGCTACCACCAAGTGGCTGTGCTCCACCTCGAGTATTGGAAGTAGGAAGCTGGTACAGTCGTCACGGGCCTCTAATACTCGTCGAAAGCGCGTCGAGTCTGGATGCTGTTTAAGAGTAATATGGAGCCGCCGCGTATGCGAAAGGATGGCGCCGGAATGCCTCGTTCCTGACGTTGTTGGTTGGGAAGTGCTGACGGACGTAGACGGACGCTCTCGACTCACTCTCCAAACTTCGACTTCGTCATGGCCGCCTGCTCCTCCCACTCGCACAAGCCGCGCCCCCAGCCAATTTTCCCTTCTTTTTCGCTCCTTTTTTTTCTACCCGGGGCGACTCTTACTTTACTTTTTGCACCCATTTCTTGTTACGTCCATAATTTGTTGAGTTATTGATTGCAAATTATCATCATGTAGGTCTATTTTTGGTCCTTTGTATACCTATATCCATGATTAATCATCTAACCTCTTGCCCGTCTAGTTTCCATTTGACCCATCTCAATGCTGCTCTGCTGTGCTTGGTCAAAGATTTCCTCATCTCCTTCTTGTACTCCTCTCATCAAACCTTCCTCTTCATCTCTGTTTTGCGCTAGCCCCCCTGTCGTCTCATTCTTTCCACTGCCGCCTTTATCTTTCTGCATTGCCATATATATTGCTGACCCAAGAATCAATGTCGACCCAATTATAGAAGTGACTCCTGGTGTCTGTCCAAAGATAAATCTGTCGAATCCCAACGCGAAAAACATTGATGTGTATGCCATGTTGGTTGCTCGCGACGACTTTTCATAACTCAGTCCTGCTGCCAAAAGAAATTGCTGTCTTTATGTCAGTCTTTGCGAACAAGCCTTCATCTTCTATTCATACCATGATAAATCCACATGTACTGTCTGCCGTTAGCCACTGACTCTCATCCAAGGTTCATATTCTTTTACTCACCCAAGGAAGACTAGGTATCCCCACTCCTTTGCATCGGCAGGGAGCAGGAAGCCAATACCCGGAAGCGTGAGTTGGGCTACAATGCTGACGATTGTGCACCATGTAGCAAAGTAGTTGACGCTGATGAGCGGGTGTGCTCTCTTTCCGATCCAGCGAATCGTCGTATATGCAATCACTGAACCACCTACGCCCACGAGCGCGATGCCAACGGCCGCTAATCGCTCCGCCGGCGTGACATTGTCGTAGTTGGATGCATCTGGCGTGGTCATTGTGCTATTAGATCCGTTTACCTCAGTGCCTCCACTGGCTGGAGGCGCTTCCACCGAAGAGAAAAAGAGTGATGTTGGTTTTGCAATGAAGACCACACCCACCAAAGACACAAGACTTCCTATCTTGTCAATCTTAGTGAAAGGCTCTTTAAGCAACAATGAGCAGACCCAGCATGTGAGACTGGGTGCTAGAAAAGTAATGACTGTGGCATCTGCGAGCGGCAGATATATGAGCGAGTAGTACATTCCAAATACTCCCCAAAAGCCACCTAGCCCTCTTGCTACCAAGAGCCATCTGACCTCTCGATGTCCCAATGGAAAGTGTGGTGTCTTTGTGTACCACATGTATAGAGATGAGAGTACCACAGTAATAGACATGCGAGCGAACAGAATCTTTTGCTGGTCAGAACATCATTTATATGGGGGCCGGTTTCCGAATTACGCACTTGGAATGGATGCAGTCCTTTGCCCTTGTTTCCTTCTATCTCCAGTAAACGGGTGGTGACATTCATCATGACACCAAACACCTGAGCAAGCAACATGTAGAAGAGCCCAGCATTGCGTATCCAAGTAGCATGGAGCCTAGCCTGCCATTTGGACGTCCAGGATGGTTTTAGTGTTATGTGGTGCCCACCATCTAGCCAGATAGACGGTTCATCGTTTCGTGGACCAAGCTGGTCGAACTCATCTGCAGATAGATTGGACAAAGTGTCAGGAGACAAAGGTCTGTGAGGTGTCCTGTACTGCGGAGGCTCGAGAAATCTAGACTCAGTCTGCTTGGTTCTATCGTAGGCTTGTTCTGGGAAGGCTTTGTCGACAAAGACTTGAATGCCTTCACTGGCCTTCACTGTTTCTGACAATGATCCGTGGACCGGCGAGACAGGTCTACTCATGCTGTCTCAAAAGAGCCAAAGTTTCTTGAGGAATAGACAGCCGGGCAACGCTCAGCAACCATGTATCGTAAGGCTGTGATCAAGCTCGAGTTGATGGACTGGAAACGATGAGAAATTCAAGATCGCGCACTCAAAGACAACTTACACAGAGCCTGCCCAGCAACCGTCTACTGCACCGCATGGCTCTGTACCGGCTAAGGTACGAGTAGGCACACGACCGCGGGACGAACTCTGGCCAATCGTTGACTTTTGCTTTTCTCATCTTTCGTCATCATCGCGATACCAATTGCCAAAAACGGCCATGCTTGGCCTGATACTTCTGCTCCGCTTATCTCGTTCAACATGGTTGTCTTTACATCAAGTATGGAACATCTATCGAGTAACTTGTGATGCGCTCTTCATTTGGCACGTGAGGACTTAAGTTGCAATACTCCGGGCTGAGGGAATCCCGCTCCGTTAGAGTGCTAGGTGTGTTCCTCATCCAGAAAAATTGCAGATGGTTGAAGACAGAAACATCAAGGTTCAGCTTGGGCGTTCCTGCAACTGCTTCCCCTCATTCTTTACCCGAGCCGGGTCGATCGGGCAAGCTCGTGGCACGTCACATACATGCAATAACTGTTGTGAGTTTGTACCTGCTTTCGATGCGATATCGGCAGGCTCTCCGTGATCAAATGGACTGAAAAATCATATAAACTCACGTTTCAACAGCAGATGGGCGTAAGTTTTCGTTGCGGTTTATATGATGAGAACACCATACTCGTATTGACATCTATGGTGAGAAAATGTATGAAAAGATACAGAGACGAGTCGACTCGATCACTCGACAGCCGATGTTTTCTCGCCGTACATGTGGAATTGCATGAAGATGACGGCATCTTCGAAAATGGTTCCGAGAGACCCAATAAGCCAAGGCAGGTTCTTGAGGAAGTACTGTTTCTCAACAGAATGCAGCAGGATCTGAGCGTGTCAGTGATGGTAAAGCCAAAGGAAATGGTTCGGAACCTTACCCCTGCACCGTAAGTAAGATTTCCCATAAGCGAGAGCAAGAAGAACAACAACGACAAGCCTTCGCAAGACTTCTCGCGATGGTTCTTGATAATCTGGGGGATGCGAGCACTTAGGACATGTCAGCACAGGGATATGGCGTGTTTTGAGAGAAAAAAGAAACATACCCCAAGTAGCACACGGCGCTCGCGTAGCCAAGGACCTCAGCACCGACAGGCATGTGTCTACCGCCATCAGAGACGTTCTCAGGAGTTGGCTTCCATGCGCCAGCTCTCCAAGCAATAGCCCAGCCTGCGGCTCCAGCGATGAGAATTATTGCAACACTAAGAGTGTTCTTCAGCCAAGCAGTTGATCCTTGTCCCTCCTCGAGAATGTTGGCAAGGCTATTGCTTCGCTCGGCACTGCTCCTGGTACGTCTGCGACTGGCAGCACTGCTGCGTCTTCTGCTACCGGGCAGACCAAGGTTATCTTGTTGCTCGGCGAGCAGAGGGGCACTCTCGTCAACGACATGGTTCTCGGCGGCGGCGATGGAGCGTTTGCGTTCGCGACGGGCATTCAAGGTGTTGTAGTAGAAGCATTGCGACAACAGGACGGCGTCTGCGAAACAGAAATAAATGGCGAGAGCGATGACGGTGGGCACGAGATCAGCCCAAAGAGCGCCGGCAAGGTTTGTGATGTCGCCGGCCATCCATACTAGCAGGAAGGTAATGGAGATGCCGTCTGCAGATGATTGACGGTAGTTCTCAATCAATTGAGGCACCTGGTGAGAATGAGTCAGTCACAAGTGTATGCGACAGAAGCAGCGCAGGGATTTTTTACCAGCAAGAAGATCCAGCAAGCCAGCGAGATGCTCCCAGCGATGCCAGAGAAGGCCTCGTGGACAGTCAAAGAAACATGTTCCAACATTGTCGCCCGTGGTAGTCAATTGGCCCAGCGGGGATGGTGGTTGTCAGTGTCGCGGTGGAATTGTAACAGCCATTGGGTTTGCGGGATGGATGCTGACCTTTGGATAGAGGCCCGTGTCCCGTGTCACAGGCTTATCTTTCTTATCGCCTGCCTATTCAACACTCGAGACTGTCATTTGACACACACACTTCCTGTCAACTCATTGACACTTAGGGCATGCTGGAGCTTTGACTGCATCCCTTCCCTCTACACTACTGTCCCCACTGCTTGGTCGACGTGATGAGCACAACGAAATGTACCAACTCATCCATCGTTCTCATCCATCATTCTAGAAGGAAACGTGGTTGGCAACTAACTATCACCATCCAGTTGGCATCAACCTTCCTGAATCAACCAAGTGCTCCACTGTGCCGTGCCCGTCGGCATGGCGAGTCAAGCATATTTGGTGTTACTCGTACGTTATTTCACGGATGCACAAGCTGTTTTTCCTGATGCTTGTGCAGTCTATGCTGGCTCTCTTGATGAAACAAACTTGAAATCGTCCTTCTTGCTACAATACTTGATCTGCCAAGCGTACTTGATCATCAAGACTGACAAGGGTAAGAGCACATCAGGACCTGTCACGATCCTTTCAAACCACCAAAGGACTCCCATGAGCATACCGAATGAGGTCGGCAGTCCGTGTTGAGCGAAGAAAGAATTGCTCCGTGTCGATCTCAATAGATGCTGCTGTCAACCAAGCACTGCCGCACGATCGCATCGCCAGGTGCTCCATTACTCGCATTGCTCAGCTCTCACCCAAGATTTCATTAGCAGAAACCAGCCCATCTCAGAGCCAAGATCACATTTTGGTCCTGTCGTCCCCGAGTGCGTGGCAGTGGGCGTGCCCAGGGTCCATTAAATAAAGTTTGGCGTCGATCGGCGGTTTGTCCATGATGGATTTTGTCCTTGTTAGACGAAATGGTCTCAGTCGGGGCGGTACTCTCTGTATATGGCGGATGCCTTCAACAAAGGCGGTTTCGAATCGTCGCAGACAGAGTACTTTCCTGTCAAGGTTTCCCGTCTGCTCAAATGCAAACGGTTAGGATCGCGGGCCGCCGTTGGATTAAGAATTTAGGTTACCGAGAGAATGAACTACTCGTGCATATAGTTGATCATTTGTGTTGCATAGGCAATGGGTAGTGGTAATGACGGATGTCACCAAAGACAAAAGCCTTGCGAGTCCCTGTGAGAAAGTCAGGTTGCTTGCCTTGGACCTTGTCGACGTCTACAGCCTGCGGGGCAACTGCTTTCTCCTTGCGTCGGTCGGCCTTACCCCTCGGTTCACTCGCAGTCAGTCGTCATCTGGCAACGACCTCGATCTCGACAGCGTCCAACGCCATTTCCCCAATTCGCATTCCACGACTCTAGCACAACACGTTCAAGTCTTGCTTACCCCAATCGCGACGGCATCATCCTACTGCACTCACAGCGATGGCTGTGCATCGACGCCAGACGTAGCATCTCTTGATACACGCTATCCGCTCACGCACATCCAGACAGCATGCCTGTAAGCCTCTCCTGTGTCCACACAACCACGAAACGACAGAGGCAGTACAAACTCAATCGACCCTTTGACCATCCACGCCGTCAATAAATTCGCGACTGCATCATCCTCCAAACAATGAGCGGCCTCAAGGATATAACTTACTCGTCCGAGGAGACAGATCTTGCGTTAGAGCAGCAACACGAAGTGCCTCCTCTTGACCACAAATACCTCCGTGCTAGCCACGATTACCAGCCCGAACAAACTGCAATTTCTGGCTCCTCCGGTGGCATCTCTATCACCGCACCCCTACGAGAGGGCGACATCGTCCTCATACATCTTCTTCACCCGAATGGCTGGGCCGATGGAACCATACTCTCTACCGGAACCCGAGGCTGGATACCCACCAACTACTGTCAGATTTACGACCCTCAACCTATGCGATCTCTCCTTCATGCATTGACACGAATCTGGGATTACTTGAGCCTAGGCGCAAATGATGAGACTTTATCCGAGGACAGGCAGGATTATGTTCAAGGCCTCGTGGCTGGTGTTCGTCGCTTGTTGGAACATTGTGATTGTCTGCACAGGGACGACCCCATGATCAAGAGGCATGTTGCCTTGAGACGAACTCGAAAAAGTCTCTTAGCAGATTTGTCTGGGCTCTTGAAGGATCGTGAGAACATACTAAACACCTTCTCTGACTGTTCAGATGCCGTCGTCTGGTCCACAATTGACAAATACTTATCCAATGCTTTCAAAGTAGCATGCAGAGGTGCTCGCTTCCTCGATATCTGGGCTCAAAGCACTTCTCCAAAGCAAAGACAATCAAGAACGCGTTACGATGAAGCTTTCCAAAGCCCTCGAACAGTCAGAGCCTCAATGCATGCAGGGCTTTCGTCCTCTCCATTGCCGAATGTTGATGAGCACTCGAACCGATCATCTTCTCCCGAGTGTTTCAAGAAGACTCCAAGGTTCCATTTCAGGGTTCTCGAGTATGACGAGATCTCCCAGAACACGAGAGTTGTTGACGAGCAATTTGGTCCAGAAATCACCTCGGAAGAACTTCGTCAAATGTTCTCATATGACACGTCGTCACCTGTGCAGTCGTCGTCCGTCGCCTTGAGCTCAGAGCCATTTATGAGCACACGCAGTCTACCCGAAGATGTGTCCGACCTAGCATCCGAACGTCTCACAGCCGCGCATGAACAGTTCTTGGGCGATATCGGTGCCTTCATTGGCTTTCACCTGCAATCCAGAACGTCTCTAGATCTGGCAAGGACAACGACACTTTCCATCAAAGCAGCTGAGGATTTACTGGTGGTTGTCAGTGAAATCTCAGAGCGGGAACCCAGTCGATGCCAAGGCATTGCGGTAGCATCAGAGAACTTGAGGGCAAAAATCAAGACACTTGCAGAGACTGCAACTCGCTTGTGTAAGGATCCTGCAGACTCGAATGACCCAGAGGTAGTAGAGGTTGTGGGTCCAGAAGATGGTCAAGGACTTGTGGCTGCAGCAACCGCCTGCGTCCGCGCGGCAGGTGATTGCACCGCAAGAACGCGAAAATTTCTCGATTGTGCGAGTGGTGGCTTTTACCTTTCGAGGCTTTCGTCTGTCACTCCAGGGCAGCATGAAAAGTTTGGAACAGTTCATCTAATCAAAGCACCTGGGGTGATTGCCACTGGTAATTGGTCGGAAGCCGCTGCCGGTGCCGCTAACCCGCAAGACCACGCATCAGCCGAGACCAACCTTCCTATACGAGAATCACGACAGAGACCCTCATATCTAACGCGCTCAACCACTGATGATACCAACAATTTCACTCTCTCGACGGTTTGTCCGGATGGAAACATGAGAAGACCAGAGTCTTCTCCACCACTAATAACATGTGAATTGCCTATATCACCGACATCACCCACAGCATCCGAACCACCATTACAATCACCACCATCACCTGCAGATGAGTCACTGGAACAATACCAGCAGGACCACAAGGAGCACTGGACCACACCTGACCGAAAGGGAAGTCTAGGAATGTCGACGACGACAAGCTCGAGTGCCTATCAAGACAGCTTGAGGAATTCACTTGGCAGTATAACCTCGCCAACATCGACCAGGGCGACAACACCTGATCGATACCAGCGACATGTCCGGGCTAATCCAAGTCTCTGCACCCATGGCAGTGTATTAAGTGTTGCGACGACGGCTGATGGCAGTGATCACGATGCCGAAGTCCTGATGAGCTCGTATGCACATGAGCTGCTGTACAACAAGGATGGGCAAGTTGTTGGTGGAACACTAGAAGCTCTTGTCGAGAAGCTCACGAGTCAGCATGGTCCACCGGATCCTGAATACAACGCGGCTTTCGTACTCACATTCCGTCTCTTTACGAATGCCTTGGAGTTGACACAGGCACTGATTACTCGATTCGAATACGCAGGAGACTGCAATACGGACAGTTCTCCTGCACGTCTTAGGGTCTACAACTTCTTCAAGACCTGGCTCGAATCACATTACCTGGTTGAGAGCGACGCGCCCGCTCTGGAGATCATACACAGGTTTGCGGTTCAACAACTGAGCCTCCAATTCGCTGGACCAGGCCAACGTCTGGCTGAGTTGACCAAGATTGCATCTCAGATTCAGACGACCAGCGCAACGAATCAATTGGTCTCTCCTATTGGCAAAACCTGTGTTTCGCTAGGCAGTGACTACGAAAAAACCATCATACCTCATGCCAACATCAATAAGGAGCAATTATATCTTCTAACGGGTACTTTTCCAACCAAAAGACTCACCCTATTGGACCTGGATGCTGTCGGGATCGCAAGACAGCTCACTATCATCGAGTCGAAAAGATTTTGTGCTATACAGCCCCATGAGCTACTCGGTCTCGAATGGACCAAGAAGAACGGGCGTGGAGAAAATGTTCGAGCCATGTCAAAGTTCTCGACAAGTCTCACAAACCTCGTTGCCGACACTATACTTGAAGTTGAACAGATCAAGAGACGTGTCGCCATTCTGAAGCACTGGATTAAGATTGCGAAGCTGTGCCTTGATATTGACAACTATTCGGCTCTCATGGCGATATCCTGTTCTCTGACCAGTTCTGCAATCGCGAGATTGCGCCAAACATGGGAGCAGCTGCCACCTAAGACGAATGCAATCTTCAAGGAAATTAAGGAGATAGTTGATATATCGCGTAACTACGCCACCCTCCGACAGCGTTTGCAAACACCAAAAGCACCATGTCTACCATTCGTGGGCATGTATCTTACTGATCTCACCTTCGTGGATGTTGGTAACTCGAACACCCGACCTCTGCCCTCTGACGATGGAGACGTTACCAAGACCAGGATGGTGATCAATTTCGACAAGCACATGCGCTCCGCACGGGTCGTGAGTCATCTACAGCGTTATCAAGTGCCCTATCGCCTTCAACATGTACTCGAGATACAGGAGTACTTGGAAGGTCAGCTCGACCGTGTAGACACGAGCGATCGATGCACTGTGACGAGCTTCTGGCGCCGCAGTCAGGCACTGGAAGCACGCAGCAAAGGGGAAGAGCGCCCTGAGTCAAGAGAGGAGAAGGAAAAGGTGCTCGGCAGTGCCTTCATGGGTAGCATGCTTCGACCAAAGAAGAAGGCGAGCTCAGCTGGACTCAATGGCTTCTTGCACAGAGTCAAAACAGGAGGATCAGGTCACACCAACGAATGAGGATGCCGATGAGCGTTACACATTTTCACTAGTGGCGTTATGGAATTTACGGAAACTCAGAAAGGGAGTAGCTGGACTACGGGCATGGGAATATGGGAGATACCACTTTGTTTTTGGATTGGCTGGGTGGCACTTTTAGCAAGAGAAGGAAGCGATATGGGTTCTTATTTTCTTCGCTTGGAGTATCGGTTCACTAACAAGAGGAAGCAGAGTTACGCGAAAACATATTGTACATAGTGACCTAGCGGAAGCATCTTGCTAGTATGATGGAACGACTCTCGTGTGTTTCTTATCACAATCTCACTCCTCCCAAGCTCGTCTAGATGTGTGCTTGTGCGAGCAGCACTTTGTAAAATTGCAGCTACGGCAGACATGCAGAGTAGTGGAAGATTGGGTGATCATAAAACATTACTGACATGAGTATCAATGTCAGATGATTGTAGCAAGTCGGCTTACTCGACCTTGCGACCATGTCTTCCGTCATCACCGTTTTCGTACGGACCGCCCTCTTCCTTGACAAGGCCCTTCTTCTCATTGGTCTCCTTGCTCTGTCTACTCCACTCTGGAGCTTCATCTCTGCCGGCATCTTCCTCCTCATCACCTTCCTCCTTGGTCTTGTGCACTGTTCTGCTGTCGTGCTCGGCAGGGCTGTACACGGTGACCAACTCTAATGGTTGATCCTTGCTCGTGTTGTAGAATTGGTGCTCTGTTCCCGCTGGGACTACTACGACGTCGCTGGCTTTGATGTCCTGCGTAAATCTGTCAGTGGTTTTGTCTTCTTCATCTCGAGAACGCAGGAGGTGTATCGTGCCTGCTCCTTTCCAGCTACAACGGCCTTTCCGGTTCCGCTTGTGAAGATCAAGACTTGATCTACCAGGTGTACTTCATTGCCGATGTCACCTCCAACTGGAATCTCCATAGTGACGAGCTGCGAGTACAGGCCTGTGTGGATGACCTTTCTGAATTGGCCGAAAGAGCGGACCTTGGAGGTCAAGCCGTCAAAGTAGACCATCTCGTGCTTGGGAGGTTGAGTAGACATCTTGTCGTCTTTGGCGAATAGAGGAGAGGTAGTGGTTAATGTGCGTGTGGACAGAGCAAGTAAGCTTCTTGGTTTCGTGGAACGGACAAGTGTTGTTGTTCTGGTTGCAAGGCGGGTAGAAAACATTTGGTTGGAAGAGGATACGGAAGCTCGAGGAAGAAGAGGAATGATGCTATTCTTGTGTGATTGGGTCAGGATGTGGACTGATTCGCGATGTGGTCATCGTTTCCATCCGAGTTCGCCGATGACGTTGACGCGGCCATCAATGTGGGAAAGATCGAGGCAAGTTTCTGGTCGTCACACCCTGTCCTAAATATTCAGAATCGAAACCCATCAAGACCACAATCAACCAAGCGATATCATTAGTCGTTGTGACTTGCAAATAACACATACATATCAAGGTAATTCAATTGCAAATCCTGATTGCAGGTATTGGCGTTGATACCTTTATTTTGAGCTCGACGAATTATTGATTCAATTTTAGTATAAAACATTAAGAAAAGGTTCGTTATCAAAGTACAACATGAGCCAGAGTCCAGAGGCGACGTCCCGACAATCCTATCTTGCCTATCAACAACTTTGTTGATCGTAGATGGCGTGTCCATTGCGGTCAATGACACCAAAACTGGGCGACGCTTGATAATCCTGGTGGACATACCAGAAAATGTGCACTTGCTTAAAGGCAGCACAAGCAACTTGCTTCCAGAAGGTTTGAGCATTCTTAACGCTGGCAACTCCGTTGCCATAGTTGGGTCCACTGACAGGCCAACCAGTCTCAGTCACCCATACCCATTTGCCAGGAGAGACCTTGTCGACGACCCCACGGACTCTGCTGATGGCGCTCCAGAATGTGTTGCTCGCTTGGTCGATACTGCTGCCTTCGAAGTAGGGATACGCATCTGGAAGATATCAGTGACTAGCCCATGGACCTTGACCAATGCAGAGGTTGACTCACCAAGTCCAATGAAGTCGGAAGCCGTAATCACTTCAGCGTTCGCACTGTCAACCCAGGCCGTCCAGGTGTCGACGTGACCAACGTCCTTTTTCACGCCCATGGCGCGAACCATGCCACGAACGTCATAGATCTTCTGCGCGAGAGACGATGCACTAATCTCTTTGCGGTACAAATCTTCACTCCCAACACTAATGGCAATGATCCAGTCCTGGCCGTACTTCTTGATGGCACTCTCGAGAGCATCCTTCTCCCTCTTGAAATGAGCATCGTCTTGAGTCCAGACACCAACGAGCAGCTGAGTTCCTGTCGAAATGGCGGCAGGGACGGCAAGAGCCAATGTCTGACAATCGCTTGAGGCATATAGACGGACAGATGTGAAGTGACCAGGAAGCGAGGACAAGCGTTGGAAAGCAGAGACCCACTGGGCTTGTGTTTTGCATGAGCCATCGGGGTTCTCGGCGGCGACGTTAAAGCCCTTCCAGTATGCTTGTGTAAAAGGCACTGCTGCAAGCAAGGCAGTAGCCACGCTGAATAGCTTCATTGTGTATGTGGAATACTTCGTGGGTTCGAAATGGATGCTACACGTAGCAATGGACGCGTTATATAAGCTCAGAAAATGTGGTATTCGATGCTGGTGAGTAAGTGTAGATGGTGGAAGAAGACACAAAATCTAAAAATTTCGAGTGGATGAAAAGCAATTGCAAAGCAAAGAGGAAACGAAGCAATGACTACTAGAACCTGCCTTCTGTTTTGATATTGGCACCAAGCCCCGGCGCAAGGAAAGTAAAGGGGGAAGCGCGACTATGGCTGTAACGGCGGGAAAAGTCTTGCAGACTCAATTGCGCAAAAAGTGTGCCACTGGTTCTTTCTTTGAAGCAGCGAGGAAGGCGCTATCGGGTGTCACTCTGAGAATCCATACCATGCTAGGATGTATGCTCAGTCCGTTAATATCAAGATGAAACTTGGGCACTTTTTGTCATCCTCCACACTGGCTCAAGCCCGACCGTTGGGTAATGGTGGTCAGTGGGCGAGTGTGTTTTTCTGAACCAGAGGAGGTATAGCCTAGGAGAGCTAATCAGCGTCCCTCTCGACTGCTACTACTCGGCTGCTTCAGGCCATTGTACGTTATGATAGCTGGTGTAGAAGTGAGAGCGAGAGAGTTGAGATGAAAGGATGCTTTCCAAGTTCATCTTTGGCTCAGACCCCACATGTCGACAGTGACGATGAAACGTCACTGCACCGTGCTATTCTCGTCCACTCGCATCCTTGATCATGGATTGCCATCTTCGCCATGAGCACCAAGTCGCGCTCAGGCTACACTCCAGCCCAAATCCACCAATACTACGACCGCATCAGTCTTCCACAAAAGTACCGCCATGAACCAGGCCATGCCAGCACAAAGATCGCTTCTCAGACCTCGACCGGTCTCGAGTTTCTAAGTGCCCTGCAACGCTACAATCTCGCCAATATCCCGTTCGAGAATCTAGACCTACATTACAGCTCCCACCATAGTATAAGCATCGATGCTCAAGAGATATTCGACAAGATCGTTGGGGGAGGGAGAAAGAAGGGACGAGGTGGATACTGTATGGTCAACAACGCTTTATTCGCCAATATCCTTCGTGGTCTCGGGTTCCACGTTACCAGCCACGGTGCACGTATCAGCAGCTCTGTGAGCGCAGCAAAGGATATCCCTCTCGATCAAGTCACTTTCTCAGGCTTCAGCCACATGGTCAACCTCGTCTCTTTCCCAGACAACCTAGACCTAAAATACCTCGCCGATGTTGGATTCGGCTCTGGTGGTCCCACCTTTCCTGTCCCTCTCCAACACGACGAACAAGGCAAACTAAACATTGCGCCAAACCAATGGATTAGAGTCATCCGCTCACCCATCCCCGGTACCGCCTCTGACCAGAAATTCTGGGTCTATGAAAAGCGCAATGGCGATCAGAATTGGTCTCCTTGCTACTGTTTCGCCGAAACGGAATTTCTCGAGTCTGATTTCAAAGTCATGAATTACTGGACTAGCACTAGTAAAGACTCTTGGTTTACAAAGATGCCTGTTTGTCTCAAGATGCTCTTGAATGAGAGTGGCGATAGCATTGTGGGTCATATGCATGTTCTCAAGACCGACTTCAAGAAACGTATTGGTGAAGATGCGTTGATCAGTAGAGAGCTGAAGTCGGAGGATGAGAGGATAACAGTTATCGAAGAAGACTTCGGCATTCCATTAGACGAGGAAGAAAGAAAGGGCATACACGGCATGGTCTCTGAAATAGCATAGAGGTAACGCACAAAAGCCATTCTTAGAACAGGTATCAATGAATTCGAAATTTAAGAAGAGCAATGTTTATGATATTGAAACCCCCTATCAAACAAGGACAATCTCCTTACTTCCTCTTTGCACTCAACGACTTTAGCGGGTCCGACTTTTTCCTTCCCTTTCCTTTACCCTTCATTCTATTTTGCATTCTCGCCTTCCTGATTCTGTTTTCTCCAGTCTTACCAAAGCCAACGAATCCTCCATCACCGGCACCTTGTGCCACTGCCGAGTTACCAGGCAAGAGATACTCGGGCACGTGTTTTAGATGTGGCTGCACGCGAACAGCATGACTTTCTTGATCGTGCCTCAAATGTTGCAAATCTGTAGGGTTCTCCTCGAAATGGCGTTTCAGCTTCTCCGACTTCAACAGCTCGGAGCGAATCTCGCGAATACGGGCTTCGCGGATGGCGATACGTGTTACTGAGCGGAGGGCATCGGTCATACGGTATCTGAAGCCATCTAGGCGCTTCATGTCGAAGTGATAAGGCAGGACTTCTTGATTTCTCTTCTCTTGCTGGCGGGTGATCTTGGCGAGAACTTCTTCGTCGTGTTCGGCTGAGGGGATGGTGGTGGGTTTGTGCTTGCGGTAGAGGGTCTTGGGTACGACGAAAGAGAGAGCCATGCCAGACTTGCCGGCACGAGCTGTACGGCCAATTCGGTGGGTGTAGCTGCGGGATGAGGTGGGCAGGTCGAAGTTGAGTACACAGGCGACGTTCTTGAAATCGATACCACGAGAGACACCGAATTCTTTGTCGAGCTTTGAGCGCTTCTGCTTCTTCTTGGGCTTTTCCTCTGATGTCTTTTCGTCCTTCTCTTCCTCGTCGTTCTCGGCAGCTGCCTCTTCGGTAGCCGCTTCTCCATCCTCAGCAGTAGCTTCAGCATCGTTATCTGCAGCCTCAATCTTCCTCCTCTTGCGACTCGACTTCTCCTCGTTTCCAACAATTTCGCTGTCGTCACTGGCAATGATAATGTCGTAGACGCCACGGTTGAACTCGTCCACAACGTGCAGTCTCGAGTTGACAGGCAGTTCTGAGTTCAGAATACAGCTCTTAATGCCGAACTGCTCGAGGAACAATTTGAGACGGTAGCAGCGGTCGATGTCGCTGACAAAGACAATGCACTTGCCCTTGATGAGTTTGAGCATAAAGATGGCGTAGATGAGCAGGAACTTTTCGTCTTCTCCGCACTTGACGACGTATTGTGTGAGAGTTGATTGTTCCTTCTCTTCCTGGTCAAGTTCGAGTAAAACAGGGTCCTTGCAGAACATGCCCTTGAGCGTGTCGACTTCTGTTCGTAGCGTGGCGCTCATCAGGACGGTTTGAACGGCTTGAGGAATGACCTTGGACAGGTTTTGCAGGTCTTCATCGTGACCGTATGAAAGGACAAGGTCGGCCTCGTCAATTACGAGATGTGTGAGGTTTTGTAGTTGTAAAAGAGAGGCATTGACAAGGCTGGTCGCTCTCGAGGGTGTAGCGATAACGACATCGGGGGCTTCAATCAGGCGGGCGTGGGCGACCTTGTCGTCTTCCTTGCGAGTCAAGTTCTCGATGCGCACCTCTTGGCCGCAGAAGGCAGCAAACGATAAGGCGACCTTTGCGACCTGGCCAGCAAGTTCGCGTGTAGGGACCAAGACGAGGGCTGAGGTTGATTTCGTTGACGAGGGCTGTGCGGACTTGCGGTGTAGGATAGACTGAAGGATGGGTAGGAGGTATGCTGCTGTCTTGCCGGAACCGGTTCGTGCTCGCGCTGTTTCCTGTTAGTCGCACAACTTGACAGCATATGAGCTAGAGGACTAACCAAGGATATCCTTGCCCGACAGAGCCAGAGGAATGGCACGGGCTTGTACAGGAGTGGGAGCGGCAAACTTCTCCTTGTTGATGGCCTGCAAAAGACGAGCATCCAGTCCCAGTTCGGCGAATGTCTTTGCTGTCGGCGTCGTCTTTTCCACCTTTTCCTCAACTTCTGTCCCGGCCTCTGCCACCTCAGGCACATCCTGGTCGTTCAACTTGCGCTTCATTATGAATGTGATTGTGGTTGTGATATCCGTGTTTGCTGAACTTTTAACAGAAATAATTCGAGAACTTTTGTCAATCCGCTCGGACTTTCGCCCCGCACTTTTGCGACGCCAAGTCACCGCCTTTGACTTGCCTGCCTCGTTCACATGTCTTCTACAGGACTTAAGTGATAAAATGTCAACTGAACTGAATTGAGTGCATATATCTGTGTGCTGTTATCCATTGCTATCCATGCGACTCTCTAGGTACACAATGATCTAGTTCGACTTCGTCGATCTCTTTCCCTTGGAGCCAGCCTCGCCCTTGGCTGCACGCGATGCCTGCGTGTGTTCGACCTTCTTCAGAGGTCTGTACTCGGGATCCCACATTTGAGCCCTGATCCATTTCTCCAAATCCTCATCATTCTCGGGAATGCCTTCTTGTTGAGTCAGCTTCTCCTCCTTTGCCTTCTTGATCACAGCCGCTGCAATCTTGACACTGATCTCGCGAACGTTGGTCACGTCTGGCAACAGTCCATCATTCGGATCCTTGAGGGCTGGTGCTTGCTCTGCGAGCGCCTTGGTTGCTGCAACCAACAATGGTGGTGACATCAGCTTAGTTCGAGACAAAACTGCTCCGAGTCCAATGCCAGGGAATGTCGTGCTGTTGTTGCATTCTGCAACAACGTACTTGGTTCCGTTGTACTCAACCGGATCGAAAGGTGATCCAGTTGCCATCAGAGCTTTGCCCTCTGTCCACTTGAACAGATCCTTAGGATCTGCTTCGTGCAGCTTGGTCGGGTTCGACAAGGGGAAAATGATAGGCCGTTCAGTGTGCTTAGCCATTTCCTTCACCACCTCTTCTGTGAAGGCCTTGGGCTTGGTAGAAGTACCAATCAGAATGTGAGGCTTGACCTCCTTTACGATTTCCAGTAGATCATCGTGCTTCTTACCCTTCCATTCCTCGTCCTCGCGAGCGTACGGATGCTGGGCTGGTGTAAGATCGTCCTTCATCGATTGCAGGAGTAGACCGGGCTTGTCAACACACCTAGTATTGACTGTCAATAACAGGACAAATTAAGCATAGACCTGCAAACTTACCAGATCTGTTTCAGAGCATCCTCTCTGGATTTGTCAGACTCGACAGCAATTGCATCGGCGACTTGATCTGCAATTCCAGTTCCAGCGGTTCCTGCACCGTACATCACGATACGAATGTCCTTCATCTCAAGCTTTGCGACCTTGAGAGCAGCGTAAATTGCAGCCAAAGTGACGCATCCTGTGCCTTGTACATCGTCGTTGAAGCAAGCAATCTTAGGAGTGTACTCGTCCAAGATGCGACGAGCATTGGGTAGACCAAAGTCTTCGAAGTGAATGTATGCGTTAGGATACTGCTTTCTCGCCGTCTTGACGAAAGTGTCGACGAGCTTGTCATACTTCTCTCCCCTGACTCTCTCCTGGCGCAGACCAAGATATATGTCATCCTTAAGGAAGTCCTCGTTGTTGGTACCAGCGTCAAGAACCACAGGGAGCGTGCGGTGAGGGTGGATTCCAGCACAGAGAGTGTAGATAGCCAGTTTCGCGATAGAGATCAGAATACCTCCTACGCCTTGATCACCAATTCCTAGAATTTGTTCACCATCACTGACAACGATGAGATCAATGTCGTCAGGTCCACCCCACTGTGACATGCTTTGCTCGACCTTCTCAGGTTCGTTGACGTTGAGGAAGCAACCCTCGGGACGACGGAAAAGAGATGAGTATTTGCTGATAGCCTCGCCTTCGGTGGGTGTGTAGATGATAGGGAACATTTCCTTCAAGTGATCCTGGATCAGCCTGTAGTAGAGTACCTCGTTCTGCTCCTTCAGACTGGTCATGAAGGTGTTCTTCGCGAGATTGTCTGGTCTGGTACTGAATTGAGCGTATGCCCTCTTGACTTGCTCATCGAGAGTCTGGACATTAGACGGCAGCAACCCAACGAGTTCAAACTCATCACGCTCCTCTTCGGTAAAGGCACTGCCTTTGTTCAAATAGGTGCATGACAAAAGCTCAGAGCCCTACAGCGTATCTCGTCAGCGGTGTTTTCGAAAAGCTTGAGAATCCTTCTAGAAGCTACTCACTGTCAAGGCACATTCCATAGCTTTGTTGGTAGCTAGAGGGAGATGGCTAAAATCGGTTGACTTATTGCCAGCCATTATTGTTGTTTTGCTGAATGCTCGACTGGGGGTGAATTGCTTGATAGCTGTGTTACGGATGGAAGGACAAGACCTCAACAGTCTAGAGGACATTGGGCACTATTTTAATTCTTCTTGTGTGGAATCGCTCGGAAACATTTGTGGACAGAATGTTGTAATATCTTCCCTATCCAAGGTCAACATGGAGCTCGACTCAGGCATGACGTGGACTTTGGTGAGGTAGGGCCGAGTCGGGTTTCGGGCATGCCGCGGGATCGCGAGACAACTGTCGTTCTAACGACCTTCATTGTCCTATCTTCGGCCCTCTTTATATGTCTGTTCCTTACTGGATATGAGGCGATGTATAAACAATCATAAGTACAATTCTGTTCAGACCAGACAAGCGTTCAACACAGGTCCAATCATCCTCGGCTCAGTGCAAAGGTAGCTACTCTGCTACAACCATTGTACAACCACACGATGGACTTCAGCAAAAGCAATGAGTACGAGGATGGGTCTCATTAAGCAGGCTTCAAAAGATTGTTTTTATCAATTGGATTTATTCATTGTTGGTTGTGTGTGATGAAGTTTGGGTATCATAATCGTAATGGCAGGAAGGACGAGTCGGGAAAGAACATGCCCATCTAAAGCGCCTTGTCAAAGGTAGAACGGCCGAACTTGCCGGTCTGAACCTCCTGCTCGCCACCACGGGCAACCTGCTCGTTCTTTGCCAGGGATGCGTTGTCTCCGGTGAATCCATCAATCGCGCCGTTGATGTTGCCGCGGATGGCCTCGCCAATACCCTATGTACTGCGTTAGGCGAGAACATAGGACTGAATCGACACAAGACTTACGTGACCCTTGGCGAAGAGGCCCTTCAAGCCTTCTCCAGCCTCGGCGCCCTTGGTACCACTAGTGGAGGTAGTAGTGGTTTGTGCGGTTGGGTGGTTGGATCCCGCGGGATTGGTGCCAGAGAAGTTGTTTGTAGACATGATGTATGTGATGATAGGATTTGTTCGTGAAGATACGATGCAGTGATACAGTGGTGAGAAGCGGTCCAGATGACTCAAGTCGGTTCTTTTATAGCTTTACAAGTTCTTGGAACAAAGGAAAGGTATGAGATCAATGGACCTCGAGCTACGTTTTGCACTACGTCATAGGCATCATCACACGACTGAGTGACAACACAATTCATCTTTTCCAAATTGATCACTATTGCAAACCATGACGGACTATGAGACACGTCGATTGGAGAACATCAAGCGTAATCAGGCCTTGATCAACGAGCTTGGAATCAACAACCTCAAGCAGGAAACCTCGACGAGCAAAAGACCTCCGCCAAAGAAGCGCAAGCTCTCACCATCGGCCGCACGACCGACACGCGTTTCGGCGCGTATAGCTTCCACAGACCGTCCCGTCTACAACGATGAACCTTCAATCATCAACGACTCCTTAAAATCGGCACGAAGAGGTGGAACAAAGAAAGTACAGAGCGTGACAGCAGACGCTGTCGAGGTCAAAGCCCAGTCTCCTCCACCAGATCTCGAAGATATACGAAAAGGATGGACGTCCTGGGAATCGGTTGCGCCCCCACCCACACGAGATGAGGATGGCACCTTTCACTTTGAAGGGCATCCAACCTTCCTTGCGAACAAGTCACCAGCCGAGATGCTCGCAGAAGGCGCTTTTGGAGGCTCCTACTATCGGCCGCTGTACTCTAAGACTCTACGCACGACGATAGAAGATGACTGGAAAGAACTTCCTGCCGAATGGCTTCGAGATTTGAGCGTTGAGAAACACCTCACCAGCCCAGACTACGATCCTGAGATCAACAAATTTAGGGTCAAGTGCGGACAAAGCATAGAAGAGTGGGAGGCGGCTGGATGGATTAACCATGCCTACGACGTACGAGGCTGGTTCCAGTGGTACACCCGGTTCTGCTTGGGCCGTCGGTGCGATGATGATGACAGACAAATAGGCAGATGGGAACGCTGTGTTGGCGAGAGAGGACGTTGGCGACGAATGCTCTTGAAGAAATACCTGCAATCTGGAGTGAAGACAGTTGCGGATGAAGGGGTGGATGAAGAAGAGGTTTCGCCGGTCATGCATCAAACTTGTCATCAGTGGGCATGGGAAGTTCGGCAACAATCACTGGATGAAGCATGGGCTGGCCACCTGTAAATTAGGTTGCTCTCCAGGAAGTGGAAACAGGGATGATTTTTGTACATAATTACCCCGAGGGACTCTCGGCCGTGCTCTTACCCTGTCACGAAGATCGTACTTGTGGGGAGGATTTTTGAGTTCAGAGATTACATGCACCAATGGGTCTTTTCTGTGCAATTCCTGCTGTTCAGAGCGACTATTCTTGGTGCTAATAACAGGATCAGAAATGCGTTCCTCTGTTTTGATGGGAAGTCGGGTCACGTGTGGCTGGCAGCTGGTGAAGCGAAGCCATTCACGCACCTTGAACCTCCGATGCACGTCTGCAAGCCCGAGCATTACAACTCCTTGCACCATTAACACGAAGTCATCGGCATACGAACGAATGCTCTATGTCGCCTGCCAGTCAGGTATAGAGACCCTGAAGACAGCTCCATGCTGGCTGTTCCGATCAGCCTGAGCAGCAGAACGTGTTGCACGCCATGTTGTTTGTCGGACTTCCGCCCCTAACCGCTATCATGGCATAGCCCTGCCGACGAGTTCATGTCGAGTATACAAAGCTGACAGAGTTATGCCTATGATGCCGGTATCTTACGAACGCCCATTCGTGCCCGCAAGTCTTCTCCTGGCAACCAGCGTTGCGAAACCTGCGCTCAACAAGGACTATCCGGCGGTTCCATGTCAACGCCCTGACCGTCGGGCAAAAGCTATATATTATTGTTTCGGAAGCGACTTCTTGGGGCCACACCTCCGATAAGAGACATTCACCAGAGTGCCACCCAGGCTTTACGAATCGGATCAGCCTGATCTGTGGCTGGCTTGATACAACAAGAGTGTGAGGACACAACACTGGACGGACGTATATGTATCTGCTATCTGTAGGTGCTTGTACCGCAAAAATCTCAAAATCCACTCTATCCACGAAAAAGAAAAAAAGAAATATTTCCTCATACAACTACACACCGAGCCCCTGCGACAAGCCCGTTTTCTTGCATCTTTCTTCCAAGTTGGCTTGACACACATAAAAAGACATATAATCGCTTTATACGTCACAAGATCACCTCGAAACGAGTCGTGAAAGTTTTGAAGCGATCCGATCTTACCGTGCAGCATGTTTCCCCCAAGGGCGCAAGCAGATTCCTGATCAACTGCCACCTCAACAAGCTAGCAGCCGGCGGGATCGCTGTTCTACTTCTCAGTTGATCGCATGACTACACCCGGTTCAACCAACGAGAGTGGTATGAGTGGTGCTGCAGATGTCGTGTGGGCGACACGGCTATGCAAGGTAAAAATGCCAACAAATCACTAGCAACTAGAGTCCTCGAAGCCTCGAGCTGGCTCCAAAGATCAGACACTCCTCCCAAAATTGGAAAGAAAGAAATCTTGATCACTTTTCCACGTTGTCTGGTCAGCATGGAGCACGGATCTTTGGCGCGTCGCGACTCGCGACTTTCCAAGAATTGGCGTTGGCGTTGCGCTCGGTGAGAGAAGAATACACCCTACCACGCTCATAATTTCTCAACCGAGGCCTCGAATCACAAGGAAACTTGACGAGGAAGGTAAGAGAACATCCTTCACCGCCAACGTCGGTATCAGGAGATCAAAAGTGGTTATCGCTTGTGAGGAAACCACCACTGTCAGGTCACGTGCTGAACAGAAGGGCCTTGGAAAGCCGAAGTTCAGAAAGCTCGAGCTTCGCGTCCATTCTTCTCCTCAACACAACTCTTGCACCACAACTATTCCATCAATCTTCGCACACATCATCGACAGACGCCGAGTCCACATCCTCGTCCGTCCGATAGCCCTTTCCGCATCCTCCAGCACCCTCTAGCGCGTCTGTCGCGCCTCGAACGCGTCCATCTACTACGTCACTGCGCTGCCGTCGCACACCCTTCAATATCACAATGGCTGAAGAGGAACCTAAGACTGCACCTGTCGAGTCACAGGAGGCACAGAACGTATGATCACAACACTGAACGCGTCAAAGGTCGTCAGTCACTGACCGCCTGTAGACTACTATGACCGAGCCTACAACTGAAGGCCCTGCAGCTACCACTGAGAGCACTGAAAGTAAGCAGATCGGCAGCACCTGCCGCCTTTTTTGAAACTGACACGATCTCAGCACCTGCCACCACTGAGCCCATGGACACATCAGCCGACAACACCGAGGCCAAGGAGAATGATGCAGCACTTGCTGGCGCACAAGCAACCACTGAAGTCAACGCACCAGACGGCGAAGGAAAGACAGAAGTAGCCGTCCTGCCTTCTGATGTCGCAGATGCTGCAACTCCCGCAGGCAACAAGAACGGAAAGAGAAAGTCTACTTCGGGTGTTCCGGAGCACAAGAGCAAGAAGCTGAACAAGAGGAAGTCGGTAGCACAGCTGAATCTCAACATCAAGCCAGGCGACTACTACTGGGCCAGACTCAAGGGCTATTCTCCATGGCCTTCAATCGTCTGTGACGAGGACATGCTTCCTGAGATTCTTCTGGGCAACAGACCTGTCAGTGCCAAGCGTGCTGATGGATCTTACCGTGAGGATTACGAAGATGATGGCAAGAACGCCAAAGACAGAACCTACCCTGTCATGTTCTTGGGAACCAACGAGTTGTAAGTTATATCAACTCTTTGCTGTGCGCGCCCTATTCTAATTCATCTGATAGCTCTTGGATGGTCAACACTTCCCTTACCAAGCTGGAGCCTGGTGATTGTACCCCTGACAAGCAGACCGGCAAGATGTCCAAGGCACTGAAGGAGGCTTACGATATTGCTGAAGAACGTCACGACCTCGATTACTTCAAGAACATGCTCGATGAATTTATGCAGGCACAAAAGCAGGCCCAGGAAGAAGAGGCTGCCAAACAAGCTGAGAAGGAGGCCAAGGCTGCTAAGAAGGCCGAGAAGGCTGCTGCAGACAAGACCAAGGAGAAGAAAGACCGCAGAAAGAGCAAGAGCAAGGAGACTGTCTCAGATGCGGACGACATGGACCTTGACGTCCCTGAAAATGCAGAGGCCAAGCCCACCAAGAAGAGAAAGAAGGATGCCGACAGCGAAGGCGAGGGTCCCAAGGTAAGAAGATCTCATCTAGATTGTTTACACTCAAAGCTGACAAAGAGGCAGCCTAAGAAGACACCCAAGGCCACAAAGGTTGCCGCCACCAAGACAAACGGCGAGTCGGCCAAGAAGGCAGCCAAGCCCAAGAAGGTTGTGCAAAAGCCTGCTGACGAGGAACCTGCTACCGAAGCCGAGAAGCTGGAACGCCGTGAGAAGGCCGTTCTCTACCTCCGCCACAGATTGCAGAAGGGCTTCTTGATGCGCGATCAGGCACCCAAGGAAGATGAGATGTCCACCATGAGCGACTTCCTCAACCAACTCGAGGGCTACACAAACCTCGAGCCTGCCATCATCCGTGGCACAAAGATCTACAAGGTGCTCCGTGGTATCATCAAGCTCTCGTCAATTCCCAAGGAGGAGCAGTTCCAGTTCAAGAAGAGATCAAACGACCTTCTTGCCTCGTGGCACGAAGCACTCGGCTCCAAGGGAGATGAGAAGGAAGATGACAAGGCCGAGGATAAGGACAATGGCGAAAAGGCAGAGAAGTCTGAGGACGTTGCTGAGAAGACGGAGTCTAAGGAGCCCACTGAGGCTCCCAGCACCACTGAGGCTGCCGAGAACAAGGATGTTCTCATGACTGACGTGAAGGAGGACAAGGTCGAGGAGACCGCAGCCGCACCTGCTGCACAGAGCGAGACTGCAGCCGCCGAGTAGGCGTCGACGTCGAATGATGTCAACTCAAAAGATCTGCTACCTGGAGGAAAGCAGGCTGTAGTTGGACAGCCGTAAAAGGTCGGCTTAACATTGCTTGCATGCATTTTGCTTTGATATGGAGGCCGTGTCGTACAAGCGATAGCGTCTATTGCTATGAAACAAATAGCGTTGAATTTTTCACTCCTAAAGAGCTCCTTGACCATATCTCGTGGAACTCATGTAGACTGGCTCGAAGTAGTCGTTGACTGCTTTTGTGACGTTTCGCACCCCGCGATCCCCGCAATTGTCAACAAAAAATGTTGGCGAGCGACATCGTTGACAGTTCACTGAAAGACACAACACAAGCAAGATGGCGACTACACACGAGGCAGAGGCCTTGATCACCTCCCACGATCCTCACCACCCCGCAAACCTCATCTGCGAGCTTTGCAAGAAGTTCTACACTCTTGGATGGGTATGCCGACCTAGCGACTAGCAATGACTGTCTTCGACAAGGCCAGCACTTACACCCCGTTCAGGTCACTGGAACAGGTGGTGGTACCTCAATCCGTCATGGCGAGCGCATCTACATTGCGCCCTCAGGCGTTCAGAAAGAGCTTATGAAGCCGCAAGACTTGTTCGTTATGGACTATGCGACCAGAGAATACTTGCGTAGACCACCGGTAGGCAATATCCAGACTTATGGAAGGAATACGAAGGCTGAGTAATGGGGAAAACTAGGTGCTTAAACCATCGGCCTGTACACCTCTGTTCATGGCCGCCTTCACGCTGCGCGGCGCAGGTTGCTGTATCCACACGCATAGCAAAGATGCTGTGCTCGTCACACTGCTCTGCGAAGCTGCTGGTACCGACGTCTTCGAGATCCAGAAACTGGAGCAAATCAAGGGTATTCCCAAAGGATACGGTGAGGAAAAGAAGGGAAACCTTGGATACCACGACCGTCTTCGCATCCCCATCATCGACAACACTGCACACGAGGAGGACTTGAAGGATACACTTGAAGACGCCATCAAGCAGTGGCCAGATACCCATGCTGTTCTGGTCAAGAGACATGGAATGTATGTGTTTCATCAGAGTTCTGGACATTGCAACGAAGGTGCTAATGGGTTACCAGCTACGTTTGGGGCAAGGATGTTGCTCAAGCAAAGACTCAGTGTGAGAGGTAAGTCTTTCCAAAGCTTGAATCTTATCATGAAAGAGACTAATGCGACAATGCAGTCTCGACTACATCTTCCAGCTTGCAGTTGAGATGCACAAGTTGGGCTTGCCATGGATCCCGAAATAGTCGCATAGAACACTGCTTTACGTATATTATGAATAGAATTGACATTGGAAGCTGGCAGCTCGAGAAAACGCCAGCTGAAGGCACGCACCATTACTTGACCTTGGTCTGTATTTGGTAAAAGGTTCAACAATATTACTACAGGGCATGCATCGTGTAGATATATTGCAGTAGTATATCTGCAGGATGGAATGTCACCACGGTAATTCATGCAAGTAAGCCTGCAAAATCGGGAATAATGGCATTGCAGATTGGGCTGACTCGGAATCTGACATGAGACAATGATATAGGAAAATGATATACATGAAAGCGAAACATTTCTGACCACATGAACAAGGGCCTTAAGATTGCCGGATTTCGGCGATGTTGTTTGGTCGGTCGCCTGAAGTCTGAAGGAGAATGACGGTGACTGCAGGTTTTTCGCAGTCGGTGCATACGAAGAAACATGACTTCTCTGCATGAATTCTTCGATGGTGGATACAGCATAGCCAAGCAACAAGAGCGAGAAGAACGAAGGCGAAAGCAAAAGTCAGAGTCGGATTTCCCTAATCTGGTCAAAGCTATGGGACCCATGCAAGCCATGCGCTGCCATGCAGAGCAGATCTCACTGCATCTATTCGTCTATTTTTAACCCAAGCTCTGCTCGTCCACCACACCTTTCCCCTTTCCTTCAAGGTTCGAGAAAAGGCAAAGGGTCTTGGCTGTCTAGAAAGTTATCCGTGTTCAAATTAAGCAAATTTAGCCTTCACGAACACGAAAGTGGACGGTCCGCCCAACGGGCCTTGACATCATATCGGCGCCTCCGACGCATTCGCATAGAGCAGCAATGCTGGCAGCGTTACATACATGCGGTCAGATGGCATCCGAGCCAAGAAACAGGCCCCATGGGTGCAGGAATAGCAAAGGCAGATTGAAAACTTTGCTGGATTGCCTGATGATATAAGTATTCGAAAGAGCCGACTGCAATTGTTCTTGGTCACTCTTGTCTGTATCGAAACACATTACATTATACCTCCCTCCCGTCTTCACACAGAATCTTTACGAAGATGTTCAGACAACTATCGATAGCCGTCGTGGCACTGTCACTGGGTACATCTCGCACCGCTACAACGTGTATACAAAGGCGGTCTTGCTAACGTCTTATCAGCATCCACTCAAGTATCGGCCAAGCCTATCCAACGCAGAGCAGCTGGCGATTCGGCATTCGACTACATTGTCGTTGGATCAGGTCCTGGAGGTGTCACAGTTGCCGACAAGCTTTCAGAAAGTGGCGCATCGGTACTGTTGGTCGAGAAGGGTCAAGCGACGACAGGTCAATGGAACGGCAACAACAGACCTCAATGGCTGGACAACACAGGCTTGACCTTCTACGATGTTCCTGCTCTCGACAACATGATCTGGACTAAGGGAGGCGATTTTACAAACGACATCTTCTGCAACGACATTATTGGCGGTATCTCTGGCTGTGTTCTCGGTGGCAGTGGTGCCATCAACGCTGGTCTTTGGTGGAAGCCTTCATCCTGGGATTGGGATACCTTGTTCCCTGAGAAGTGGAGCAGCGCCAACATGGTTAATGTCACTGATCGCGTCTTCTCGCGCCTGCCTGGCACTGAGGTTCCATCTCAAGACGGAGAGCTCTACTACCAACAGGGTGCTGATATCATTGAGGGTGCCTTAAGTGCCGCAAACTGGACCGAAGTCGGCGCCAACTGCGTTCCCGATCAGAAAGACAGAGTCTACTCCAACACCACCTTCATGTACCAAAACGGTGAACGCAGCGGACCCATGTCTGTGTACCTTGGATCTGCCTACGCTCGCCCCAACTTCTCACTTTACACCAATGCCATTGTCGACAGAGTCATCAGAGAAGGCCCCAAGATTACCGGAGTCGAAATTTCGAACACATCTCCCGATGGCTTCAGAGGCACCGTCAAAGCAAACAAGGCTGTTGTTCTTGCCGGTGGTGCATTCGGTACTCCCAAGGTCCTGATGAGAAGTGGAATTGGCCCAAGAGATCAGCTCGAGACTGTTCGCAACGCCGAAGGCTCAAAGATGATCAGCGAGGACCAGTGGATTAACTTGCCTGTTGGCTACAACCTGATGGACAACATCAACACCGATATCGTGATTTCGCACCCCGACGTTGTTTACTACGATTTCCCTGGTCTCTGGAACAACCCTAACCAGGGTGATGTTGATGCTTACCTCAATGGCCGCACCGGAATGCTTACTCAGTCGTCCTCCAATCTTAATCCCATGGTTTGGGAGATGCTGAATGGTACCAACGGTCTTCAGGGTTTGCAGTGGACTGCTCGTGTCGACACTTCCCTTAACATCGACAACGACGCCAAGCACAACATGGTTCTCGCTCAGTACATCACTATCGGTCAAGCTGCCAGAGGTCGTACCACCATTACTTCTGACCTCAAGATGAACGTTTCGACTGGTGTGTCCGTCATGGAACACGAATCCGATCAGATCGCCATTGCTCAAGGTATCGAAGACATGGTCAACGTGCTCAAGAACGTGCCCAGTCTCGAGATCCTGTCCCCTCCTTCTGGCATGTCTGCTCTGGATTACGTCAAGTCGACTACTCACTTGTACGTCAACCACTGGTTGGGCAGCTGCAAGATGGGCAATGACGATGGTCGCACTGAGAACGGTACTTCGGTTGTTGATGCAGACTCGAAGGTCTATGGTACTGACAACCTGTTCATTGCCGATGGTTCCATCTTCCCTGGCCAGACAACCTCAAACCCTCAGGCTGCCATTACCATTGTTGGTGAGCGTGTTGCAGAGCTCATTCTCGCACTCAACCAATAAGCAGATCTTGGAGCGAGAGCACAATCAAAGGTTCTACGGCAATATACTAGCCATATTATAATTTCTTGTACATAGACACGAATTGATGAAATCGAAATGAAAGAGTACTCTTCTGCATAATTTCGCTAGAGTGTGAGCAAAGGCTTGGTTGGGTATGTGATGCTGGAGATTCGTGATATGATTGGGGTTTCAGTTTGTATAGAAGTTATTAGCTGTGTCTTGGGGACGAGTCTATCGGCCCATGCTGCTGATCATTTCACGTTGGGCAGCTCTGTCGCGGTTGGCTTCGGAGAGCGGTGGTATACTTCTTAGGTCGCCAACAACGTCTTTTGCCTTGCCGAAGTAGACCTCCTCTGTTGGGTGTCAGATGTCAGCATTGCGTGGTTCGAACAGTACAAAGGTGGACGTAAGCACTTACGCAGCAAGTTACGCATCTTGAGCTCCATGTCTTCGACAAGCTTGCCAATATTGGCGACATGGGTCTCGTCAGCATCGACGGGCATGTCTGCTTCGACCTGTCTGGTCATGTTGCCGGCGAGATCGAGACTACCCAGAGCATCGCCCTTGGTACCGAGGTTCAAGATGACGGTGGATGTGAGCTTGTACTTTGCTGTGCGGCCACGCTCGGCGACTTCGAGGACATGAATGCTGTCCCAAGCGCCCAAAGCAGCAGTCTGAGAAGAAGATTTCTTGAGCAGCACGACACCTGCAAAGCCATCGTCTAGGTTCCACAAGTAGACGGATGAAGTGCCACCTTCGTAGTATCTGTGTTCGATTTGCTCAGTAGATGTACCTTCTGTGCTTCTCTTTCTGCTTGTCCACTCACAGCTCGCGGTAGACGTCAAAGGCTTCGTTTGCGCGGACTTCGAGGCGGCGGACGCGCTCGGAACTCATCTCAGCATCGTCGACGGGAGGGTCGAACTCGTTGCTCCAGGGGCTGCGGTAGCTGTCGCCATCGCGGTTGTAGTCGCAGAGCAAGTAATCGCGGCCGGTCTTTCTGCAACGACGGACTGCGAGGGGCTGATCTACGGAAGCGAGTAGTTCTTCCTCATGTTCGGGGACTAGACTGCAGATGGCTGAGAGGTTGATGGCCGTATTCTTTGGGTTGAGGCGTCGAAGGAGATCGCTGGTAGAATTCAGGGTTAGAATTGGGTTGGAGGATTGATTGAGAGATCAGGGCTTACAGCGCACTGTCGAATTGGTCTGCCATGATTGTGTATGTGAATGTGTATAGCTACACTCTTGTTTGGTTGTTGCTTGGGTCCGCTCCGAGACGGGGTCCAAGCACCTTCCCCCACGTCAGAGCGACTGTCGTTTCACGAGCTTCGCCGCAAGTCTCCTCCGAGCCTCCACCATCTCCACTCATTATCACATTTCTACCGTGTTTTCTATCGGAGCATGAGAGTATTGCAGGGTCATCATGTTGAAGTGTGCAATTTAGACTCAAATTGACTTCACAAGACATGGTTATGTAGTCTTGAGGTCAGCCCGACAGTCAGGTTTCATGGCTTGGTGTCGTGGGGTTGTCATTACACATACACACACCATCGTGACCATATTGTAACTCCATAGTGGCGCTTGATTCTCTTGTCGCTGAGCACCGTCGTTTTGCCTGACCATTATATCTCCTCCAAAAAGTAGCATAGCATCCCCATATCGGAGCACGCCGTGAACCGCGGCTGCGCCAGACCAGCCCGCCAATCAGCAACTGCCATCCTCCACTCCAACCTCCGGACTCCCTGAGAGTTTGGAGATAAGTCGTTGAAATGGTCAACTTTACTTGTTGTTGTCAACTCTCCTACTTCGGAGCCTCTGTCTTCTCCTTTGTGGTATATATACCTCGAGTCTTCGACGGCTAGCTGCGTCTTCTGTTTGATCTGATTTCGCTTCTGCTCTTGTCCTTTCTATTACCCTATCTTTGCAACATTCGAGATAGAACATCATGATCATGTCAACGACCAATGGCAGTGCAGCGGAGAGGACGATATATCTAGGTGCTTTTGCCCACTGCACCTCTCAACAGGAAGTCGAAATTTGTGAAGCTGGAGCCATTGGCGTGGATTCAGACGGCAAGATTGCATTCATTGAGAGAGACATCGGAGACATTCCAGCATACCAACTTCGAGAGCGAAATGACGGTTGGGAGAAGGCAAAGTTTGTGCAAATACAAGACCAAGGATTCTTCTTTCCAGGTTTCATAGGTATGTGCCCAATTGAATCGAAGAGGAAAGTGTTTCCCCTGACCAATGTGGCTTCCCAGATACACACATCCACGCTTCGCAATATCCAAACTCTGGCATTTTCGGCAAGTCGACATTACTGGATTGGCTCAACACCTATACTTTTCCTCTGGAATCCTCCTTTACAGATCTGGAAAAAGCCCGTCGCATTTATGCTAGGGTGGTCAATCGCACGCTCTCCCACGGCACAACGACAGCTTGCTACTATGCAACCGTTCATGTTGAGGCCACTAACCTGCTCTCCGACATCTGCTTGTCCAAAGGCCAGCGTGCGTTCGTGGGCCGCGTGTGCATGGATCAACTAAGCCCAGACTACTACCGCGACGAGAGTGCCGAATCTGCCATTGAAGCCACAGAAGCTTGCATTGCACATGTGGCTAAGATAGACCCCAAGCACCATTTCATCACTCCCATCATCACCCCTCGCTTCGCACCCAGCTGCAGCGAAGGATGTCTGAGCGCTTTAGGCAAGCTCGCACACAAAACCGGTCTTCCCGTGCAGACGCACATCTCAGAAAACAAGTCCGAGATCGAACTGGTGGCCGAGCTGTTCCCTAACAACAGCTCCTACACTGATGTCTACGACAAAGCAGGATTACTCGGTTCGAAAACCATCCTCGCACATGCAATCCATCTATCGCCAGAAGAGCGCGCAACTATCCGTTCTCGCGATGCGAAGATTAGTCACTGTCCAGCTTCCAACACAGCAATCACCTCCGGAGCAGCGCCCGTGAGGACTTTGCTCGACGAAGGCCTCACAGTCGGTTTAGGAACGGATGTCAGTGGAGGATACAGCCCCAGCATCCTAGAAGAGGCCCGTCAAGCTGTTCTGGTCAGCAGACATGTAGCCATGGTAGATGGCGATGCTGCAAAGCTGAGCACAGAAGAAGCACTCTGGCTAGCCACTCGTGGTGGCGCAAAGGTCGTTGGTCTCGAAAACCGTGTCGGTGGATTTGAGGTCGGCATGGATTGGGATGCACAGATGATCAGCCTGGATGTTGTGAGCGAAGATGGAGAGATGGAAGATGCTGACACAAAAGGTCCCGTGGATGTCTTCATGTGGGAGAGCTGGCCGGACAGAGTCAATAAATGGTTCTATGGCGGCGATGACAGGAACACGGCTGCTGTATGGATCAAGGGTCGTTTGGTGCATACAACGCACAAGTACAAGGATTGATTCAGAACACAGACACTTATACTAGAGACTTAGAAGAACATCTTTTGAAAATGCTGAAGTACAGCAATGAAATTTAGAACCACAATTACAGTATATACACCTCCCACTTAAAATTCAATATGGGTTTTAATAACAACAACCAAAACGTCCCAAGGGATATATCCTTCTTTAAGCGTAGTCCCCCGAATACACCGAAAGAAAAAACAAAGCAACCCTTGATATGTCGTTCCTCTACAACTTTACACAAACCCCTTCTTTAGTGGTTCTCATTTATGCCGTAGGCTCGGGCTTGTTGCCATCATCGTTAACGTAACTCTCCCAGTTGGCCAGAATGTTGCCAATCTTGGGTGAGTTGGTCAGGCGGTACACATCCTCAAAGTACTCCTTGGTGAGCTCGAATGGCCTGGCAGTGACGTTGGGAATATATTTGCCAACGAGCTTGCTGGGATCGATGCTTGTCTTGTTGATCTTCTTGAGCAAGAAGGAGCGGAAGGGCTTGACACCCGAACGCAGGAAGGTGCTGTGGAATGGCACATCAATACCCTTGAGAGGAATTGTGGCGAAACCACGCTGGAGATCAAGAGGCTTAGGCTTAGCCTCAGTCTGCTCTGCGCATCCCTTGATAATCTCGACGAGGTGGCCCTTGACATCCTCAAGAGACATGGTCTGCATCAATGCCTGGATGTCAATCTTCTGTACCTTGAGGTAGTTGAGGACGTTGGCAAGGCAGTCAAGCGCACGAAGGTCACCAGCAGCAACGTACTGCATGTTGGCGATGTTGTAGTTGACAATCTCCAGAAGCCATGAAGTGGTCTCTGCGATGTTCTCAACAACGTATTGCAGAGCCTGCTCAGTGAAAGTCTTGCCGATACGCGAAGGGTTGACAGCGCACATGGAGTAGTTGGAACGACCAGCCTCGTCACGCTCGACAGCGACTTGCATGGTAAGACCACGGTAGAACACAACCGACACCAAACTCTCAATGGGCATGACCTCAGCCATGGCAGCAAGAGCAGAGTACTCTCCAAGAGAGTGACCAGCGAAACTGCTGTCACGCTGCACAAGGCCCTTGGCGCGCATGTCCTCGAAGGAGGCCTTCTCCATGAGTGTAAGTGCAGGCTGGGTGAATTGGGTCGCCGACAGCAGACCGGTTGGTGAACGGTAAGTGTATGATGTGGTTGACTCGTTGATCTCCTTGAAAATCTTCTCTGACTTGATGGATCCATCGGCACTGACGGTCTCGAAAGTCATCGACATGTAGTTCTGGCGAATGGCCTTGCCACGAGGTCCACCGAAGTGGACAGTCATCTCGTTGGGGTTGTTCTTGACAATGTTGGTGATGGCGAAACCATAGTTGTCAAGGAAGTGCTTGTCTGCTCTGTCCCAGACCTCCTTGGCGACAGGGCTGCTTGCGTACAGTTCCATACCCATACCCTGTTCCTGAGATCCTTGACCAGTGAAGACGTAGGCAGAGACAGGCTGCTCAACTTCTGCCTCACCAATGAGAACCTTGTCCTCAGTCTCCTTGTTGCGGGCCTCAACGGTAATGATCTTACGACCAGAGACCATACCGATGTGTTGCAAACTGACTTGAATGGTGTCGTTTGGAAGGACCATGCCAACGAGGTTAACGTGGAAGCTACGAACACGACCAACGTTGTTCTCAGCAGCCCAAGTCTCGACCAAGCTTCTGACAGCAGCACTAGAGTACATGCCGTGAGTGATGGTGCCGGGAAGGTTAGCGTACTTGGAGAAGACACGAGAAACGTGAATAGGGTTGTAATCGCCGGAAACCTTGGCGTAGGTCTCGTTGGATGCAGGTGCCTTGAGCTCAAGAGGGGTCTTGCCGTTGAGAGGAATAGGGTTCTCAAAGTTGACAGGCTGGTCAATGGCAGAGCCGTTACGCTCAAGGTAGTCGATGACGGGGTTACCGTGAGAGACACCAGCTTCGTACTCAACTGAGGCGAGCTGAATGATCTCCTTGCTGGGCAGCTCAATCTCGACCTGGCCGACTGTCTCGACGGTGCTGAAGACGTTCTCGTTCTTGTAACGAACCAGACTCTGCAGACGGAAAGTGAGAGTCTGGCCAAGAAGATCGATCTCAGTATCCTCAAGGCGGAACCACTCCTTCGATTGAAGAACTGCGACATCCTTGCTTGTGGCAAGAGTAATCTGCATAGGCTTCTCGGTCTTTCTTTGGAAGGTGTTCTCGAAATCAGTGTAGGCGCCACGGTACAGGAACTGACTGGTAACCTCCATGACAGGCTTGCCATCACGAGTGATAGTACCGCAAACCTCAACCATCTTGCCAGAGGCCTGGTTGATGACAGCGTTGACCTCAGCAGTGGTGTCTAGAACGTCACCCTTCTTCAAGGGAGCAGCGCCAGGAATCATACGGAAACCGTTGGAAAGGTGGACGAGCTTGAGAAGATCACCGTCGATCTTGCGTGGGAAGATAGGCTTGGTGATAGCCTTCCATCCAACAACGATGGCGAAGTCCATAGGAGCAAAGACCTCTTTGCCAGGACGGTCGACGAAAGCTTCGCCAGTGTTACCAACTGCGTGAACGAAGTCATTGATGGCCTCGCTAGTGACAGTGGCTCTGCCGCCATCGAAGCGCGAGGTGACAGGGGTGTCGAAGGGAACATCGGCATCGCCGAACCAGATCTTGTAGTAGAACTCCTTGATGCGGTCGTTGCGGGCGTCCATGACCTCTCTGATAGGAGCGTAACCAGTCTCAGGGTGATAGGTGAACTTCAGAGGCAGGGCAACAGCCGAGCCAGTGGCAGAGCGGTCCTCAATGAGCTGAACGGTGATCTCGTTGTTGACTATGGGTCCAACCTCAATAGTCTGGACGAACTTGCCACTTGAGGTGGGCTCCTTGACAGTGATGACGGTCTTGCTAGGGTCGTTAGGGTAGTTGACCTCGACCATCATACCGGGAGCTGGTTCAAAGATACGTTGCATAGGGTTGGTGTAGAATCTCTGACCTTGGACAAACACGTCTGCAGTGAAGAAGGCGTGTCTCCAGGAGTAGCTCTTGCCAGCGAGCAGAGACATCCACGAGTCAGGCTTAGGAAGGGCTGCGCTGGGGGATGCGGAGAGACGGTAGATGATCTTGTTGTTGAGCTCCGACACGGTCAGGCCCTCGACGTCAATTTCATCGCTGGCTTCGAGAAGCTTTCCTCCGAAGTACTCAACGACAGGAATCTTGGACTCATCACCACCATAGAAGTCTTGGAGCAGGTACTTGATGTGACCCTCGTGCACACCATCGAGAATCTCCTTGATAGGCTCATCAACCTTGGTGGAGTACTTGACAGCCATGGGACCCTGGAGAATACAGGTTCTGCCAACATCCTCGCCGACGACAGCGGCAAGGTCCTCAGATTGCCAGAGCGAATCCTTCTTGAAGAAGAACTCGAAGCTGCCGTCGAGGGCAGGCACGAACGGCACGGGCTTCTGACCACGGCGCTGGCAGAGCTGGATGAAGTGCTGGACATCCTGAGCGTTGATGAGCTGCTTGTCAGCCTCAGGGTAAGCGGCAAGGAACTTCTCGACAACGGCGAAAGGCTCGTTCATCTCAGAGTAGTTCTGAACGAGCGAGCTCTTGTTGGCAGTGGTAGTGAAACGCTCCTCAACACGACGGATGAAGTCGACAGTGAGTCTGGCAAGAGAAGGATCAATCCAGCGCTTCTCCTTCTTCACGTACATCAACTCGACCATGCGGCGGACAACTTCGCCATAAGTCATGTCTTCGAGGTCGACAGAGACACCGGCAGAGTTGCGACCGAACCACACCTTCTGGAAGTCATCGTTGAGCTTCTTGATAATGTGGTCGCGATTCTTCTTGAGCTCGGGAATACGCTTGGCCTTGTCAAGCGAGAAGATCTTCTGATCCATCTCGGCCCAGAACAAGACACCACGAGTGGCAAGCTTGTGAATGGGCTCACCCATCTCGGAGCGCACGGTGATGACACCACCAGCAGGTCCCTTGTAGGTCTTCTCCCAGTCGGCATCGTCAAGTCCAGGAGCGTCAACGATAGCCTGCTTGGCAGCAGGGGCGGTTTTGGCCTCCTTGGCGACCATGACACGACTACCGAACAGAACACCATCAAAAGGCATAGGAGGGTAGCCAAACTTGCTTGCCCATTGACCAGTGAGGTAAGGGTAGGTGTCCTCAGCGGCACCGAAACCACTTCCAGCGACGAGGACAAGGTTGGGGCACTTGCGGATTCTGCCGTACATCTGGAACATGGGCTGGTGGAAGTCCTCGAAAGAGTGGTGACCACCGCCACGGCCACCAGTCCACTGCATGATGACAGGGAATCCAGGGTTGGCCTTGGCAATGTTGATACACGACTGAATGGCCTCAACTGAACCAGGCTTGAACGAGATACGCTTAATGCCCAAGGTTCTGATGTACTCGTTGGCAACCTCGACGGAAGGAACACCAGCACCAATAGTAAGAGCATCGATCGGGACACCGTCAGCGCGAAGTCTGGCGATCATGGGGATCTGCCATGCCATGGCGTGAGGGGCGACGTAAATCAGGTTAATGGTGATACCACGGCCAGCTGGGATAGACTTCTCAATCTCGGCAATGGCTGCGGTCATCTTTGCGTCGGTAAAGTAACCACCACCAGCAAGTTCGATCTCGTAACCAGCGTTCATGGTCGCGGCAACGAACTCAGCAGGGACAGTGCAGGGGGTCATACCAGCAACCATGACTGGAGGGAGACCGAGCATGCGACTCATCTTGGTGTCAACAAAGGTCTTGCCAGCTGAAGTGCGGGCAAGCTTAGGACCATGTTCCTTGACCCAGTCGACGGCGTACTTGACGGCGTGTTCGGCGTCGCGGTCGAAGATCTCGGGCTTGTAGCCAACTTCGGCATTGGTGCCATCCATAGTGCCAGCAAGAATAACACGGACACCAGTACCATCCTTGTTGCGGTTGGTGAGAACACCAAGACCGGAGATACCACCAGGACCAAAGTCGAGGACGTGAGTGGCTCTAGGGAAAACGGTGGCTGTCTCCCAGTTGACTGAGTCTTGGGTGATCATGCGGACAAGGTGAGGAACAATGTTGTCAGTGCTCTCTTTGCTAATGTCCTTGCCAGTGTTGGTGTCATAGAGAGCGATACCCAAGTCAGAGCTGGGGATGACAATGTCCTTGAGATCCTGTTGGAGGTGGGCGTCTGCCTCTGAGAGGTACTTGCTGTGGAAAGGAGCGGTAATAGGCAGGAAACGGTTAACGAAGCGGACCTTGCGCTCGGTGAAGGGGATACGGGTTTGGTCGAGGCCGGTAGGAGCCTTGACCTTGCGGAGACGGAGGTTCAGACCGTACAGAGACATGGGAGGACCAGTGACAACGAAGTTGCGGGCGCTGTTGACCAGGGAAATGGCAATGTGACGGTCTTCAGGAAGATGTTGGTTGGTGGCATCGATGTGAGTCTGGACAGCCTCGCGGGTGAGGTCGCGGATTGAGAGCATAGGGGTGGGGGTACCCTCGCCGCTGTCAATCGAGTCCTGGAGGGTCGAAGGAGCCAGCGAGGTACGGGGGTATGCCTGCTGACTGCGCGAACCAATCCAGAAAAGGATAGAGAGAGCGTCTCTCGAAGCCTTGTCGAAGGTTTCCCAACTCTTGGACGCCGCAATGGCTGCAGCAGTCACGACACCCTGTGAGTGACCAGTAGTACCACTCAGTCTGTCGCGCACGTTTCCGGGGTGAGTGCCGAGAACTCTGCAAGTAACAACAAAGTGTGCGAGCTGTGTAAGACCAATCAGAGGGAAACTGACAGGTGCTGAAACAAGGTAGTCAATGTCAGGCTCAGCGTCCTTGTTGTGCAGCCAGCGCATGACGTCCAAGCCCTTGGGGTAGAGCTTCTCGACCTGAGGCTCTCTGGACAGAGTCTGCAGGTGTGCAGCTGCTGCAGTAACGAAGTCCTCAACAAATGAGGGATAGGTGGTGTAGATTTCCCTCAACTCCTCAAAGTATTCCTCAATGTTGCCCTGACCACCGAAAACTGCGTAGATGAAGGCGTTCTCGTCAGAGGCCTCGCGCAACAAAGCCGACTCGTGAGGCTTGATCGGCCTGCTGACAGCAGCTCTGGCGGCGTAGTACGATGAAACAGTGGCAAGCTTCTTCTCGTAGATGCCGGGAAGAGAAGCGGCGATGGCGTGAACCTCGTTTCCACGGAGGAATGCACGCTCGAACTCGTGGAGAACGAGCTTGAGCACCTCCTCGTAAGAGCCCGGGTCATCACCCTCATCGCACTCGCGGGCAACGAAGCCAATGTAGCGAGCTACAAGCTCGGTGACGGATGAAGGTTCATCATCCTGAGCAAGCTCATCTGTAGGTGTAGGGAGAGTGGCAATGAAGGCATCCTTGAGTTGCGAAGCGCTGAAGTGGAGAGCAGTGGGTATTAAAAACGAGTACTCGAGAGAGCCATGCGAAAGGATAAGAGGGCGAGAAACAGCTTGGGAACGAGGTGTCGAGACACCGGTTTGCGAGCCGGAGCCGTACATGATGAAGAAAAGCTGCGTACGTGACCGCTGGAGATAGCAGCTGGTCAGCGAGAGGTTGAAAAAATGGTAGAGAAATTAATGCGGGGATGCCCGGGGGTTCGAGAGGTACCCTCGACGGCGCATTCGATTCAAGGTGAAGGGACAATTCAGAAGGCAGCAGCGAGTGAGAGGATGGAGCTTACCTAGAAATCTCACAAAGCAAGGTTGCAGTGGAAAAAAGAAGGACAATTGGCCTCGTGACAAATTCGAAGCAGCTAAAGTGCAGGCAACAGCTCCACGAACAACTAGACTCTCTCGGGGGAAAGAGAGTAGAGCTGGAAGGGAGATAGAAGAGGCTTGTCTGAGAAGAATTGAAGTGCAGACAGCTAGAGGATGGAGAGTGGAGGGAGGGAGACTGGAGAGAAGGCGGCGCTGATTCGGGTGGTGCAGGAAAGTGGCCTTCTAGTTTCTTTACGAGATAGCTTCGAGCCCCGAAGGTGAAGTTTGAAGGCGGACGGACAAGGGCCAGGGGTGACTCGGCTCTCTGCCGGTGGGCCTTTTAGCGCCAAAGTAATAAGCCTCTGGAACGCGTGCTTGGAGTTGCCCATTCCCAACTGCTCAGACAAATTGTTGACTCAACAGTTGGGTATGCAATGCAGCTGTCCCCCGGCTGTTCACAGGATGCAGTGTAATACTCGGGCTATCTACAAGCCTGTTTCGCGCGCTCGTACGAGCGCTCGTCGGCCAAACGGACGTCAACGCAGGGAAAAGCAACAATTAGATGAAGCCCAAATTCCAATCTCTACCTCACTAGCTCCCGCGCTCTAAAGTTGTGGCTTGGCAGAACCGCTCACCGAATTCTCGAGAGGACAGCAGATGCGACAAAAAATTGAAAGAGGCCAGTCAGCAATCATGCCATATTTGTGCCTCATCTCAACCTCTGCACGTTAGTATTGGGATTCCTCACCAACCTTCTCGTGTGTGGTACAGTCTCGCTCATCCTTCTGCTCCACGACACTTTCTCGGTCCGTTGATCATCAGAAGGTGACCGAGCACTTCCAGGCAGCTCTTGAAGCTAGCTGCACCCTTCCACTCTTTCTTCTCCACACTCCTCGAATCCGAGCATTTGTTCGTTTCCTCACTTTCCTCTCCTGTCTCGTCTCGCTCCGACTCTCCGCGAGACCTTCCTCACCCATCTTTTTTTCCAATCGCTCGTCGATTGTACATTCTTTGTAATCTGCTGTTTGCTGTTTTTCTTCCGCCAACATGCGTCCTGAGGTCGAGCAGGAGCTCGCTCACACGCTCCTTGTCGAGCTTCTCGCATACCAATTCGCCTCGCCCGTGAGATGGATTGAGACACAAGATGTTATCCTCGGCGAGAAGACCACCGAGCGCATTGTCGAAATT